>CM014100.1:27652346-27957346 GCA_004119915.2 Collichthys lucidus
CTCCATTGACGAGAACCTGCTTCCTGCTCCTCCCCCCAAAGGACAAACCTTTTGATTCGATGAAAAAGAAATCAATTGAATTGAACTATTAGCATTTCACTCACAAATCTATGAGGTGTTAATAAATGTTTTCTGAGCGTTGTGAGTTCAGAGCATTTGTATCATTAAGAATCAATTTAGCTAATTAAAAAGCAGCTATATACACTGTTTCTGTGTGTCTACTTTCACTGCCACTGAACACTGAATACAGCACTGCTGACAATGTTTAGTATACTGCGCTTCGAGTATATGTTATGACTGGTACTCCACAAAAGCTTGGACTCAAAAGCACGACTCGAAAGCAGTTCAGAGTTGAAACGTAATCCGTTCACTGGTCAGAAGAAAGGTTCCGTACACGGTAATCAGTCAGATCAGGCAAACTAATCCAAAAACTCACAAGGCTGGGACGTAAGGCACTGGGGTACAAAACAAACTGTCACAGAGAGGAGGAGAAACACAGACTAAATACACAAGAGGGGAGGGGGTCGGTAACAAGACACAGGTGAATCTAATGAGGGTGGGGCAGATAATCAAAACTGGAGGGAAAAAACACAGGGGCAGGAAGTGAGGCGGTCTGAAACGAGAGGTTGACGAGATGTGTCAGTATATTATGTGTGACCAGTGAAGTCATTGCACATTTGCAGTAAATCAGTTTTGGACGGGTACAAGCTGATATTCACGTATCTGAACCAAAACCTGTGAAAAGCAACAAAAAACCATGAACCTTACATTTTCTGACTACAAAACAAACAACATGACCCTAACCAAACTCATACTCATCATTTCTAAAGGTTCTGGGAGGTTCCAACAAATCACAGTTGACCTGTTCTCTCATTTCTTTTGGAGAACTTGTGTATTTGTCACTTCACACCTCTGTGACAACCTAGTTTCCCCGCACAGTTCATCCAGGTTCATCCAAGTTCACCTTTTGTGACACAACTCTGACCCACTTGGACTTAGTGTATATATGTGAAAATTAAACGGTGTCTGTGTCTCTCCACTCTGCCTCCTCCTGCTTTGTCAAACTATCTCTGTCAATGTGATCGTCAGTATCTGTAATTCAAATCAAACCCCCCCCACACCACACCGCTCCCAGCTTCCTTCCCTGTCCCACTTATTTTTCTTTTCTTCCGTCCATTATCTCTGCACTCTTTGCTCACCCGTCGTCTCTTTCATCTCCCTCACGCTCTCTCTCTCTCTGCCCTCGTTCCTCCTCTGCCTTTGTCATCCACTTTCTATCTCTTTATCACACATGCGTGCACACACACACACACAAAAGACCATCATGCCTGTATGAATAAGTGCAAACTCACCACAGAAAACCACTGATCACACACACTGTTTGTTTAGTTCAGTGTTACTCAAAGAGGATCTCTTAAAATATTCGAATTTCCCACACAAGTTTGTGGAGTCCTACCTAGGGATACTCGATATATCGCGGCTTGTTCTACGTGAGATGTATGAAATGACTATATCGCGACCATCGAGTACTTGTCACGTAAATGTTTTAAGCCGTCTGCATTTAATTCTCCGGGGATTCGCCTGTCACTCACTCCTGCTGCTCACAGCACGCAGCACACTGCCCCGCCCACCCAGAAACATCCCCTGCACGCATGCGTACTTTCTGTATCAAGTGAGGAGAGGTGAAGCCAAGAGGTGAGGTAATTGAAGATGGAGACGGACGACTTGGTTCTGAAGAAAAACAGCTGCGGTCACGCCGTCTCTCGTTTCGCGTGGTCACGTCAGCTGCTCCAATATTTTCAAGTGCGCCCTTACTGCCGACTTTATGGCAAACACTTTTAAAAAACTGGAAAGTCAGCGCTAGCTTACTGCAGCGTGTGGACACTTCCGGTATTCAAAATAAAACGTGGGTGTTAAATGTATTAAACGTTTATTTATAAAATATGAAGAATGGTTAAAATTTGATTTAAAAAAGTGTCTCATATGCCAAGTATGATTCTGCACTGCTTCAATGCTCATATGTACATTATGAAATATATTAAAAATTCATAAAAAATATGACAAGTGTTAAAATGCTATAAAAAAGAGTGTGTGTCGTATAGCAGGTGTAGCTCGACTGTTCTACACTGATTTTGAGCCAATAGGTCACAGGACCTGGAAGCTATTGAGCTCTAAAGCTCATATTTACATCATGAAATGTATTAAAAATTCATAAAAAATATGACAAGTGTTAAAATGCTATAAAAGAGGTGTGTCTCACAGCAAGTGTAAATCTACTGTTCTACGTTGATTCTGAGCAATTACAATGCTATCATGGAAATAATGACAATATTTATTAGAAATAAACAATACAAAAAAACAACAACAAAAAATATCGAAATATATCGTGTATCGCGTTATAGCTTAAAAATATCGAGATATTGGTTACAGGCCATATCAGCCCTAGTCCTACCTAACATTATTTGAAGTGTAAAGCGAATTTGTTCTCTGAACAAAAATGCAGACAAATATTTTTTTTTTAAATATGTATAATGGATATATGAAGATAAATCTGAATTAGCAGTGCCCAAATTGTTGCCTAAGCAACCACGGCGTCTTCTATAGACAAAATCATTCCGCTGTCACGTCAGTAAGGAAAAGAAAGCAAGGAAAAGAGCAGCAAAAGCTGTGAACTTTAACTAAAACAAGGCACGGAGAGGATGGGAAACAATGATGGATAGGTGGCTGAAGACGGGGTCAGGTGGTCCCTGAAATTTTTTTTTTTGACAAAGTGGTCCTTGGTCTGAAAAAGTTTGAGAAACACTGGTTTAGTTGCATGCTGCTCGTCTCTTTCACTTTCACTGCATGTTTCCGGGTGCATTATTTGGCCAAAAGGACATATTGTATAAAAGATAAAAACACCGCTAAATAATTATTTTTCTGCTGATTCTTTTTCAAATACAGTGTTTACTGTATCTGTACTGATACATACAGCTTGCAGGAAATAGTCTCCCACTCTGACACACATGGACTCTAAAGCTGGGATAGTGATGGGTTGCATGGTGCTGCCCACTGAGCTGCACTACAGGGGAAAGGCTCAAGTTTATGCAAATGTCCTCTGACACAATGTGAGCGACAACCAGGCGGGAGCCAATTGTGGTTGTTTTGATTGCAGCCGAAAAATGGGAGCCCAGAGTTGTTTACTACTCGGGGATCTCTTCCAGTGCAGATGATGTACTGTAATTCTAATCAGTCTTTCTCGCCTGGGTGTCATTGTATTACGACAGTTTCAACAGCGCGTATGCAGGGGGAAAAAAAATAAAAAGCCAGGACGCAAAGCTATTCTGTACTCAGAAAACAAACTGTGAAGGAAATGAACAGCCTTGTCGTGCGTTGGCTATGCCAGAAAGCAACTGTTCAGTGGGATGAGAAAATGTAAATGATGTGACACACACACACACACACACACACACACACACACACACACACACACACACACACACACACACACACACACACACACACACACACACTGAGCTAGAGCTTCATGAGAAGCTGTAAACACAGTGAAAGTCCAACAATGACAAAAGCTCATATCTTCTCCTTCCTGCTCAGCTTTTATATCTTATTATCAGTTTCCAAACTCACTAGTAGTGTTTGAAATGGAAGTATTATAACCTCAAACACTAACCTAACTGAGTCTTATGTACCAAAGTTTGGCTTACTTTAGGCAATAAAACCCTGCAAACTTGACTCTGATTCAAGTTGCCAGCTGCTGATTCCGGCTCTCCTCTACATACACAGCTCTTTCTGTGCTTCCTATATGCCAAAGAATACTGAGGATATGGTGCGGGGTATTCAGGACTCACCATGGTACTTGATCTAGTCAGACAGTAAACTCAGTACTCATTAGCTCATTAACCTGATGCTATTCCTGGCTGCCTTCTCCCTGGTGGGTGTTTGTTTGGTCACTTATTCAGCAACCCAAGGTACATCATGTTTGTAGATAAGAGGGAGACATAAGCGTGAAGGCTACAGAGGGCTTCTGCTCAAAGAGGTCGAGGTTTCAGTCTGTATCACTGTCAGCCTAATACAAATATCTGTATTTTTGTGAGAGAGAAAGAGACCGTGTACATCCAGGGGAGACTTGACCTTCCTCTTTTTTCATCTTCCTACAGTTCTTCACAGCGAGAGAAGGATCTGGCCAGTCAAGATTTCAAGGCTTCAGATATCTTGTGTCTTGGTTAGCGGGGTTGATTTGATTTTAGTAGCTGAAGCAGAGTATGTTCACTGATAGCAGAAGCAGAAACCATCAGGAACTGAACTTTTCCTGACTCACTATTATCATAGCTTGAGGATGATAGCCGTGTTTAGGGTTTAGTGTTGTTGGTCCAATGCATTTGTCAAAAACTTCACAGAACTATGACTACTATAACTATACTACCTTTTGAATGTATTGTATTCAAAAGGACCAAAGGGATGAAATTATTTTTGTGACCCCCTGATGTTTTCTTATTTTTTTTTTACAAGACTTTGATTCAATTTAAAGAATCTCAAAAAAGGACGGATGGATCTTCTTCTTCTTCTACGGAGGGGCATCTTCAGGTCAACATTTTCAACTCTTTGACCAGTGACACTTGCAAGTAATGTTCAATCTAAGTAATCATCAAAACTAATTGTGTATGATATGTGTTACATCCCAGCTCAAGGGGTAACATAAAACCAGATTTTCTTGGTTTAAGCAAAGGTATTTATTTAATGAAATTTGGATTAATTCAACAGAAGGAGGTGGGATACTAAATGTGAAACAAAGGGCGAGCGGATGCTGTTCAAAAAAACAAATAAATATATCAAAAACAGAACTCTCTAAACCAGAGCCTATACTATCTGTAAGAAAAAACATCAAAATAGCACCCCGAAAACTAATGACTGTAACAAAAATCTTCTCTGGTGTGTGAAAATCAGTGCAAAACAAACTTAAACTAGTTCAGTCCCTGTAACAACAAAAAACCTCCACAAACTAGTTAGGGTGAGCTCAAACACATAACACATGGTTGGTCAGGTGGTCCTGTTTAAATAAAGGTGAGTTGGTAGATTGGCTCCTTCCAATTGGTGGGTCGGGGAGGTACCGCTCCAATCCAGGTACTGCACACTTCCAAGAAGTGCTATCGTAGGTGATCCCACCAGTTGGGGCAAATCAGGTGTCGGCGGCCACAAACCAGGATTTACATAATACAAAAAATACTACAAACAAGGATATACCAGGGATGAGATGGCAGTGGCCGTAACATATGGTAAGCTGTGTGTAGTGGTTCCACTGCTATTGTAATCATTTTATCATTCATTGTAATTCATTGTCATTTCATCATTCATTGCAATTGTACAATATGTTTGTGTTGATTTGTTCTGTACAGGTGACATCTATTGCACGTCCATCCGTCCTGGGAGAAGCGTCCCTCCTTGCTAAAGGCTAATGCTAAATTTGTGTTTGCATGTGTGTGTGAAAGATATTTTCCCTTCAGTACCAATGGAACTTGATGGTCTCCCAAACAACAAACTCTGCTGGATGTTAATTAGTCAATTAGCTCTGTATCCATGGATACATAAGAGGATAGCAGCAGCCTTTTTATAGAACAAGAGTTGTCACACTTTGAATTACACATTGTTTTCCTGGCAATTTCCTCTAATTGAGAAAAACTAGATTTTCCTCCACTTTCTGAGTAAAGACTATCCATTACTTGTATATAATTCATTTGATTTGACCTAAAATATTTAACTTCATCGGGACTTTTTGCATAAACACAAGGGTGTACTGCAGATTTTTTTGGATATTTTATGTTGAGAGCGTAGGTGAGCCCAAAGAACAGAGCAACAGCCGTTGGTATTGTGTGCACCTCACTGAGGACCTCTGTTCCGTCAATGACAATTTTAATGTCCTTGTTTCCACTGACGATTGCCATGGCTGCTTCATTTTCCTGCATATTCTGCACACACAAAAAACCAACAAATGAGGACAATTAGAGCATTTCCTGAAGACAATGCATGTCAATGCTGAACACCATTGTTGAAGCAATGCTGAATCCACTGAAGAAACTGCTGAAGCAATGCTGATAAGGCTGATGCAACAGCTGAAAAGTATAATTTGTAAGCTAAGAGATGGTGATGAATTTAAGTACTCAAGGCAGTTGAAATGTTAAAAATACATGTTTAAGTGTAATAGTTTAGTAGTTTGATTTATTGTATTCAGTGTATAACAGTGGATTTAGATTTTTCAATTAAATTTGCTGGAACTGTAACTATATTTTGATTAATTAAATGGGTAATTTAGAACAAAATCCAACACCTCTGGCTCCACTTACATCCAATCACAATTCTCCACCTTCACCGCCTTCCTTCAAATGAGTCTGAAGATGTCAATATGTTGTGATGTTCTCTCTCTACTCTCATCCAGCACAGAAAATTTCTCGACCCACCTCCACCCCTTTACCCCCTCAATCAAACTATAGACCATCTCCATCTTCAACCAGAGGTTTCCATGTCAGGAGGCATCATCCCTACCACCACCAGTGTCTAGGCCCAGGGGATATTTTCTCAGAAAGAAGCTTCACATCCTTTGTTTTCTAAGCTGATCTACTCCCCAGGGTCTAAGCACCAAAGTTCATTTGTGCACGATAAATGTCTATCTGCCTCACAACCTGTCTTATTTAAATCTTAATAGCCTGTCCTGATTGAAATACAGTATTTCGCTTCTTAAAACTATGTGTGTAATACATTTGCATCACAAAACTGATGAAAAAGTCGTATCACTGCGTGCTGCAGCCTGTCGACAACTGTGCCCGTTTCCATCTGTTTCACAGTGTTTACTTCTCTTATAGTTAAAATAAACATGACACAAGTGTTGAAGACACCCCTTTTAGCACAGAGCCCAAGGGATATGTTGCTTTGTCAGCTGGAGTTTGAATGGGCAGAGAGAGGGGAGGGACTAAAGTGGTCCGAGCTCTGGCTCCACTGAACTCTTTTTACACAAAGTGCAGCAAAACACCAGGCTGACAAAGACAACTAGCAGACACCCCTCTGACAGCTGCAGGTGGGCTACAGGTGAATATGCTGCACCCTTGATCACCCTGTCATCACAGCCACAGCTGTGGGTCCGACTTCAGCTCGAACCACTTCCTCTCTCTCTGCCAATTCAAACTCCAGCTGACGAAGTTCAGCATCTGTATATTCAGGGTCATGAAGGTAGCCTATACCTTTGGCTCTGTGCTAAAAGGGATGTCTTAAATCACTTGTGTCATAGACATGTTTACATTAACTATCAGAGCATTAACCACTGTGAAACAGGTGATGGAAAACAGTTCTCAACAGGCTGCAGCACGCAGTGATGCGAAAAGAGAGAAAATAGCACCACGTGATTGTGAGATCTGACTTTTTCATGAGCAACTGTTTTGTAATGCAAGCAAAACACTTTATTTATGTGATTTTGTCTACACCAAAACCAGGCCGGAACTGTGCTCACAGAATGCAGTCAGGAGAAAGTCACTGTTGATGCACGACACTGCTGATGGGGATGTCATACAGCTGCATGTCAAAAGACCTGAACTAGGCCTGCAATATATCAGCAAAATGTGAAATGTGCGATCACACTGTTCAATACCGTGATGGCAATGTGACTTGTGATAAATAAGCTAATCTTCAGGTGTGCACACAGGAGGCGGAACAACAGCGGCACGGTAGTGCCGTGGTACTTTGCCCGGTGTCAACTCACACCGGACGCTTAAGTAATACATTCAAGCATGGGAACATGTCGGATTTTATCTGTTATTTTCATAGTTCATTTTTATTTTAGCTGTTCACACAGCAGGCAGAGAGACGGGTATACTGTGTGCATAAAACATTCTGTTAAAAATGTGATTTTTTTTTTGTTATTTACCTGCATAGAGAATGTTATTGTTACACCATAAGAAAAGAATGATAATAGAAATGAAATGAAAAAGTTGCACATCAGCTTGTGAAACGACTACAAACTAAGACTAAAGTAAACAGTATTACCTCATTTGATCCCACTGAGGTAGAGGCTACATGCTGTTTTGTCTTTGGAGGGTGTTGAAGTATAATCAAGACAAATCGCAATAATATATAAATATTACCTCATTTGATTTTACAGTGCTGTTAAACTGCACTTGCTTTTTGATTACAAATAACAGTGCGAGAAATATCATGAAATACACTAATGTTTTATTTAGAATTCTGATTAATAATTTAAGTAATAGTTACAACCAAGTGACCCCATTAACAGCTCGTAGGTTGAAGGATTTGGAGCTCAGCATAGGAGAGGTTGGCAGCATTCACTCTTGTGCAGTTTGATTGAAATATAACAATTTGCTGATCTTTGCCCTTCAGGACTTAGATTATCGAAGTTTGAGAGAGAAAAGTGCTTCAGCTTTTGATGGATAGAAACTCTGATTTGTTCTGTTCTTATCTGTGTGTTATTCCAGTGCTATCCTAAAAAATTAAGTACAGGTCTGCAAGTGTATCCCAAGTGTATCCATCATGAGCATCATTGTAACAACAGCTAAACATCATTTGTGTCTTGTTAACTGTCAAATTCAGGTAGCTGAATTTGTATATATGCTGTGTGGACGTGTTTGGGAAATATGCATGTTGTTTGTTTGTGTATGTATCCTTATACCTGGCAGTTGACGGCACACACAAAAGTAATAATATTCAGCATAAAGAAGAAGGGAACTCAAATATGAAACAAGACATATTTTGCATAGAAGTTCTTTTACAATGAAAGAACTCCAAACTATAGCCCTGAAGGCATCCTTTATTGCTGCAGATGACTTCAACTTCTGCTACCTAACAACTCTACTTCTAATTCCACCAATATTTTTGTCATTTTATGCCCCACTGGAGAAAAAGACCTTGGATGTTTAGACCAACATTGCTGAGGCATACAGAGTCATCCCCCACCTAGGCCAGTCCTTCTCTCTGTTCCTATTCCTGAAGTTCATATATTTCAACGTGTGAAATATTCACTGGAAATGGTTACTAGAGCATAAGTTTGAGCACACAGCCTGGAGTATGACTGCCACGTGGACATTAATTCTCATGCCTCCTTTGTTCTGGACTATGTCAACACTAACCCATCAGTCTCACCATCCTCCTCAAACACATAACAACATTCACAAATCAGAAACAGTGGGTGAGCATGCCTACTGATGAAAGCACACAGCACTGCTAACCAGAACAAGTTAAGGGTTGAAGAGCACTTCAGCATCAGCCCTTGAGGCAGTCTTCAAGGCCGCAATCTGCAGATCAGTGGCCTCACTGACGTATGTGCAGCACTGAGCAGGATTAATGCACATAAGGCTGATGTTCCCGATGACATCCCCATGGTAAATGCTGAAAGGCCTGTGCTGGGAAGGTGACTGAAGTCTTGACTAACATCCTTGACCTGTCACTGTCCCAGAAAGTTTCAAAACCACCATGGAGTGCTTTGAGAGACTGGTACTGGCTCACACTGGACCCTTCCAATTCACCTACTGCCAGAACAGGTGTGCAGAGGAGGTCATCTCCATGACACTGCACTTTTAGATTAGATAACCACATCTCCTCAATACTCTGCACTTTATCAAGTTTCTAGGTGACACTACAGTGGTTGGTCTCGTTAACAACAATGATAAGTGAACAGCAGACTGCCCATTGTTGTGGTGATCCAAACCACCCCGAATTCTGTTGACCTGATGTAGAGCAGAGAGATATTAAGTTTAAAGAAGACAAAGTACAAGTATTTCAGTTTCGCCTTTTGCGGGAGAGGGAGAACACATCTTTTACAGACTCTGCAGTCCGTTCACCATCGCATCCAGCTGAGCTCTGATCTCCAACAGTTCTGGCTCGTTTTATTAAAAACACAAAAGCAAGCGTTACATTTCAGTAGTGTGTAGATTAATACATGTTTTCACTCCATATATGGTAAAACAAGATATAGCAAGCTGAGCGGGGCGTTATTGAGATTAAGTGTGGTTTGCATAACTGACAGTTAGATTGCTTTCCTATTTCTCACATGTAAGTGCACATGATCCTTTCAACTGCCCCCTACCCTTCAACATTTTGCAATACACGCACATCATTATACTAAATTGTTGTTCACACAAAAGAATTAACACACACAAAAGAATTAACACACACACACCACCCCATTATCTATGTATTAACTGTAATCTTCCGTCAATCCCCCTTTTGATCTCTAGCCAGAGATCACCATTTGTTTTCTGAGAATTTCATTCCCCCTTTTGATCTCCCCAAAGGAGATCACCTTTTCAAATTCCAAGTCGTTCTTGATCTCTGGTGGTCACTGTGAGCTGTTGGGCCTGGTTAAGTTATTTTGATATGTTCTCATAACCTCTACCTTCCTCCTCCTCATCATTTGTATATTGTATGCCTAATAAGGGAAACATGAGCTTGGTCTTGAGGTGCTGGCGCTATGGCAGTGGTTATTAAACGGTTCAAAAGAGCTCTGATACAAGGAATACAACAACAACCACACACCGTGAGTAATGACGCAAATACAGCAATGGATAGCAGCACGGAGGATACCAACGACTTATATTTCCCGAACACTGTCATCCAATATTCCCACATAGAGGTATCTACTCCTGAGTGTTCCTTCATCTTACCATCCAAGATCCTTACCCCCTCCAGGGCCTTTGTCAAACTTCCACCTGCAGCTGTGTTATTGGGTATGAAGGTACAACACTGATCTCCAAAAATAGCACACACACCTCCTTCTTTAGCTAGTAGCATGTCTATTGCTATCCGGTTTTGAAATGCCATGAGTGAGGTGGCTGCCAGCTGTTCATGGACTGCCTCAAGTCCAATTACCTAGACGTTGCACATTATAATGAACGTAATTCATTCAGTCGACGTTTTTATTTGTGGTACACCACCAGCATAGGAAAGACTCAAACCCTGACGCCACCTGATCCACGAGTTTATATTCGTCTGGTACCCCTCTAGGGACCCCATATCGCATCGATATATGTGGGATCGTGTGCTGATAACCAGAGAGTCTCTCTTTTCTTGCGGGCGGTCCATTCTACAGGCATAACCGTTCCTGCTGTGGCCATCAGTTCACCGGCTGACATAGGGGTGATTGTAACTGGGAGAATCAGGGATGTAAGCGCGCATAACCCGGTGACATTGTGAGGCAATCTATCAAACAGCCTATTGTCTCTGCATCACCACCATAGATCTGCCCTAGGAACAGGAGTAAACTTAGAGCCTGCAGGGTGAGTGTAATTACACCAGTCCTCCTTCATTTTACCGAGCTGCCCCGGTGAGGTCTACACACGTAAAGATTCCTGGAGCCACTTCTGAGGAGAAAATCGGTTTGGTTTTCTCTGCTTTAGTCACTGGGAATATTTTGTCCCATCCAGTGCAATTACCGCCTGGGACCGTGGTATTCATTACTAATAACATACAATCTTCTGGTAGGGGAGCTGGTACAACCTGTAGCAGGACCTAGACCCAATGCACACTACACAATCTCCTCCAGATACATTCCCTGCCTGTTCTGCCAAGAGTAGCCAATTGTTGGTCTCTCCAGATACCCCTGTCACTATTTGAAACCATCCATCCACATCATCCAATGACACGCTGCTTACATTGACACCTGCCTGTCGCGTCTGATTGGTCATTTTGGCCTGGTCGGTGGATCGCATAGTGTCATTTACACATACCACAACGAGGAAATAAGGGTCTGCTTTAGTTGAATGCCACGCCCACAACAGGAAACCCCAGCAGGATGTATTGAAAATGCTGGCGTTTGGAGGCCTAATGCATTCTCCATCAAGGGCGAAGGTCATCACTAGTTTTCCAGAATTGTGTTTCAGGGTTACTCTCCTCTTAAAGAACTGCGCTTCCTTACTACCTCCAGGAGGCCAGTAATGTCCATCCTGGGTGGTGACTAAAGCACTCCAATCTAATCGTAACACATGACCTGTCAGGTACCACCAGTAGTTCTGCCAACCGTCCCCTGAAACTGAATCCTTTCAAAGACTTAATGGGTATCTCGATCTTAGTTGTGGTATTGGGAGGTACAGTTATAGCAACAGAATGGTTATATGTCCACTTCAAAATTCATGGGATATACGCCGTCGCTGTGGTCCTGGTGACCACTGTGGTCCTGGTGACCACTGTGACCCAACCTATTATTAGAAGTCACTTTTTAGTCGGTTCTCTACGTACTGGAATTGCAACTTTGAAAGTGGAGCTCGCAGTGAAACCAAAGGATCAAGGAAACAATAACTACTGCGATATAGAACAGAGTCAGTATGATTGACGTAAACGCTACTGTTTTACCATTGGTTCACACATTAATTATTTCGGACGAATACAAGATATGCAAGCAAAACCTTCAGTTAATATGCTGTCCTTCTTGTTATCCTCGGCGGTACCACCCCTAGGAGAGTTTTCAACCTTCTGTAGCTATATCAACACAGCTCAATAGCAGTATGCAACAATGGATAATGAAAAGCACAATTGAATAAATGATAAAAGTAATACTATATATGTAATGACGATCAAAACTGAGTAAATAATGTAAATCAAAAGTGAACCTTGCAGGTACTTATTTTGTTGCCCATATGTTATCTCGCTCTGTCATGGCCAACCTGCACAAGGCCCACATAAACACTGCAAGAATGATTAGCCAACCAATTATACAAATCTGTAACCACATGACACCTATCTGTCTCTTTTTGTGTCTTGTAGGCTTCAGTCTTCGTGTAGCAGGACGGACCCATCGGTCCTGGGCACTGTTTACCGGTGGCGCAGCCTCGGCCAATCACAAGGGGAGACGGCCGCATAAAGGCGGGCAGAACGCACCTGTCCCCCTCTTGCTTGGCTGATGCTCGGGTTGCGTCACGTCCTGACGCACACCACTTCCCCTTCAGTGTGAGGTCCGATTGGGTGTTATTGGCTGCACGCTGCTCACCGCCTTGGTTGCTGTTTGCTGCGCGTCGCTGGTGCGTCACTTCCACGCTGTGTTGTCCGGGACTGCCTGACCGGTTTGAAGGCCGCAAACCGCACAGCAGCGCCACACCGCAGTGAATAAATCACTGCTGTTTTGCCTCGCGGTGAACTGTTTTGCCTCCCGGGGAACTGTTTTGCCTCCCGGGGAACTGCTTTGCCTCGTGGTGAACTGCTTTGCCTCGCGGTGAACTGCTTTGCCGCCCCGTGATTGCTTGTTTCCCGAGCATCGCTTCGGGTTTCCCAGTGATTGCTGTGTTTCCCGGGGATTGTTTTATCCCCCGTCTAACTGTTTTGCCTTGGCTGGGCCCGCTTTTAATGTTTATGAACCGCAGCCGCGTCTTAAAGTGTGTCTGTGTGCGTGTGTGCGAGGGAACAGGTGGAATTTAACTGTGTTTTGTTTGTTTCTTTGGAGTTTGTTTATTTGATTATTCTTGGTTGCTCTCATTAGTGATTGTATAGATTTTGTTTATTTTCATAGTCTGAAAGATTAAATTTATTTTTTTGATATTTAGATTTCTGTTTAATTTGTATTTTATTATCGCTTGTGTTGATTTAAATTGAGTTCTTTTTTGTGATAGTTATAATTGTTTAATTTGGGTTCTTTATTTTTAACTTGTTCTCTCTGGTCCCCTACATCCAGGTGCTGAGCCTTTGGTGGTGGATTGGTGTCCTGGTGGTGGTTTCCCTGTTTGTATATATGGTTTGCACTCGTTTAGTTTTCCTTTGTGTGTGACTCTTTTTCTTATTTGCTTTACGTTTGGTGCCCCTGGGATTCCCATTCTTTTGACCCATTTGCCACAATAGGTTGCAGCCCTGGTTGTCCCCTCCCCTTCTTTTTTTAAGTCCAGAGTGAATGATTTTAATGTTAGAGTTTTAAAAAGAGAAATTGAATTGTAATAAAAATATTTAGTAACCTTTTAACCACGCTCTCTGTTGTCCCTTGCAAGACGAACCTGAGTGCCTTATATCTACAATTTTATTCATTTAAAAGAATTCTCTGGGTGAAATTCCCAGGGTGGCGTTGTCAGGCAACTTAAATACAATTTCTTTAAAAAGAAAAGCTGTCGTCTACGGAGCTCGCGCCGCCACATTCGGTTGGTGACTTGACACGTCACATGCAGGAGAGGAGCGCTTCTTCACCTCCTCCCTTTTGATGATCTTCTTTCTTCGGACCCAGGGATAGACTACCCTGGAGCCTAGGATCGCCACCAGGGGATTATTCTGCCCCTTTGGTTGAGGTGCGATCTGTCTCTGAGTCAGCCGATTCAGTGCTCTTTTCTTGGAGATCCGTCTGAATCTCTTTCAAGGAACGTTGTGGCTCCTCAACTGCTGCGCACTGGCTCCAGTGGAACCACGTGTCTCCTTTTCCTCTCAGGCGGACGGCGTGGGAGGTCATCTCTATCACCTGGAATGGCCCAGTCCACCGTGGCTCCGACCACTTCCTCTCGATGACCCTATGCAGGACCCACTCTGCCTCTGGGGATGGAGTGTGTTTTTACGCTTCCTGCTGGCTTGTGACCTGTTTGGAGAATGCTGACACCAAGCCCTGCAGTTCGTGAAAATAAGCTTTAGAGGATTTTGATCATTATGTTGAACCGAAGGAGGTCTGGAATGTGGTCCGGGGATCGCTCTCCCCGTTTGCAGCTCGTGCGGCGAAAACCTTGTGTTCTGGTTTATTGAGCTTCTGATAGACATCAGAGCTAAGGGTAGAGCATCCAGCCAATTCAATTTGGTCTGTGCACAGATTTTGCCCAATTTGACTTTGACATTTTGATTCATTCTTTCCACTTTACCTTGTGATTGGGGATGATTCACTGTACCAAAGCCATGTTTGAGTCCCAACATGGCCTCCACCTTTTGGAGGTCCTGATTCTTAAAATGGGTCCCGTTGTCTGACCTGATTTTTTCAGGGAAACCATGTCTGGGGATGTACTGATTCATCAGAAACTTTATTACTGACTTACTATCTTCCTTCTTGGTTGGCCAGGCTTCTGGCCATCCTGTGTACGCATCTACACACATTAATACGTACCTGTTACCCCTGACTGAGTCTATCATATCTGTGTAGTCTATGATAATCTCTCTTCCTGGTTTGGCCTCTAGGGGGTACCTTCCTAGTTCTGGTCTGATAGTTGGTCTGGTGTTAAATTTTGTACATTGTTCACAGGTTTTGATCAAGTACTGAGCCATGTCTTTAAGAAACGGATGCCACCAGTTATCAAGGTTTGTCATCATCTGAGCAACGCCCACATGTCCTACCCCATGAGCTTCTTCCATGGCTGTCTGTCTTAATCCTGAGGGTAAGATGGGGCGGCCATCTGGCCCTCTCCATAGTCCGTCTGTCTTTGTGCACCCTCTGGCTTTTCACAGGGTCTTTTCTTGGGGGGACGTCTTGTTATGTAATTTGATTACTCTAGTCATGTTTATTTCTGGTTGCAACTCAGTCTCAGAACACATAAGTATCACTTGTTCAGTCCTGTCCAGGTACCCTGCTGTCTGTTTTGCTGCTTGGTCAGCTGCGTTGTTTCCCTGTGTCACTCTGTCTGTCCCTGTATTGTGTCCTTTACATTTTATGACTGCTACTTTTTTGGGAAGCAATAGTGCTTCTGCCAACTCTTGTGTTTGTGCTGTACATCTATTTCCACAGCGTTCATACTGTACAGTATGCTGTAAAAAAAAGCATGCAAAATTACACTAAAAAAATCTGTGAACCGCGTTATAGTGAGGGATGACTATACATACAGTATATCAAACGTGTCGCCCGTCGTGTTCAACCGTTTATTTGAACAGTCACTAATGGGGGGTTAATGTTATATTTTTCTCAACCGACGGCAATTTTCAACTGAAATTAAGTCATGTTTAACCCTTAAATGCGCAAGCTATTGAAACCCCCTCTAACGCGCAACATGGGTCAAAAGTGACCCGCATTCATTTCCAATGGAATTCTAATCATTGGTGTGTTTTTTTCTCTTACAACATCTAAAATCAATACATTTAATCTCATAATAATTTACAAAGAAACAATTTTGGTACTCCTTCATGCACAGAAACTGTTTTTATTTTGACTTTTGTATCTTATAAATAAACATAGATTTGGTATTCCTCTACTAATTTGCAGACATGAAACAAACAAACATATACTGTGGACATCTGTTGACTTGTTACATATTTAAGAAGGAATCAGAACTTCAGAACTTCTGCAAAACCACATGTAAGTCTCCAGGGAGCGTCTTTGGATTCTGTGGAGAGATGTCTATGGTGAGCTATGTCCCAAAGACGAACAAAGCTGTTGTCCTTCTCAGTACCATGCACACTGACACAGCAGTGGATGACAACATGAAGAAGAAGCCAGAGATCATACAATATTACAACAAAACAAAAGGAGGTGTGGATCTAATGGACCAAATGGTCCACACATGCACGTCGAAGCGGCGAACAAGTAGGTGGCCCATGGTGCTTTGGCAAAATATGGTTTATGTTGGCGCTCCGAATGCCTTCACCATTTTTACTTCACATCACTCTGATTATATGGGTGGTGTGCCAAATGCCCCATGCCTCTTCATCAAGGAGGCTCAGGAGATGCCTCTGCAGATAGAGACCAGTCTCCATCTGCAGAGGCATGTCACTCAGGCCATGGAGATATGTGGCTTACAGAGGTGGGGCATTCAGCCACAGGAGCCACCCAGCCTCTTACAGAGGAAGAGAAAGAGGTGCTGTCTTTGTCCTTCTGCATGAGACAGAAAAGTCTCTCATGCAATAACTGAGACAGTTGTCTCAGTGTAGGCCTATACTTGCCTTTGCTCATGGTAATATACTGTTATACTTGTTTTATTCAGTTTATGTAGTTTTATACCACTGCAGTTTGATAGTGGCTCACTTCAGTAGCTGTAACTGTTCAATATTCACAGGTTTACAGTGTCAGTTACACTCACTGTATTGTACTCACTGTATACTGTTTTAATGTTTTAAGTATCATCATTCAGAAATAAAATTATTGGAATATGAAATGATTAAATACATATTTAAAAAAAAAAAAAACAATACTGCAAATAAACTCTGTTTCTGATACAATATTACATAGGGAATGAATGCAGGTCATTTTTGACCCATGTGTGCAAATATTGTATAGTTACATAAAATGTCTTATAATTCAAAGAGTAACTATAAAGTAATAGAAATAAGTATTAGTAGTAGTAGTGTTGGGGTAAAAACTAAATAAGTGATGGAAAGTTGGAATATTAAATGAGGAATAAATTCATTTTTACAATATAGCTAAGAAACGCAACACCTTCTGTGAAATTCCATAGAAAATGAATGCGGGTCATTTTTGACCCATGTTGCGCATTAAAGGGGTAGTGACAAAAAAAGTATTTTTACTTAAAAAGCTTTCATGGAAAAAAATGAAATTAAGTTTTGTCAGGAACATAAACAAGTTAATTGAGGAATTAATGGAGTGCTGAGTAATAAAAATAACTTATTACAAAGATATAGAAAATTTAAACTCAGCCGGGTCACTTTTGACCCATCTTATGAGTTATAACAAAACTATCTTTCCACATTATATTGCTAAGTTTATTACCGTTCGTGGGCATGGTCAAGTTGGATGCGCGCACATTTTAAGCTAGGCATTTACTCAGTTACGTTAGCCGTCTTTAATTTGGTGTTAAGATATAAAACCCGGTCAAATACGGGGGGCAGCAACACAATGTCCTTCTAAAACGACATTTCTGTTGAAAGGCCAACATAAAATTGGGTTAGTATGTAAAAATAAGAAACTTATCGCAACCGTACGACGGGGAGAAAATGGCCTCCAGAAAAATCATTCCCGTTTGAACAAGAAGGATGAGGTGGGTGGGGCTTTCCAGAGTCAAATCAACACAGCGTCGTATAACTCTGCAAATTTTCACCAACACTAAGGGGCATTCTACTCAATCTGTTGTTGGAATAACTCTCAAAGAGTCAATGAATTTTGATACTGCATATTTAACACTGCGGAATTTACTGTGCACTAGCAAGGAACGGTATAATCTGGCACAGAACAAAGGAACTGGGAGTTCTTGAGTAGTTGGTGATGACATGATGGTTTGCAGCTGAGCAGAGAGTCCAGAAGACCACACCTCCGAACCAATGAGAAACAAAAAGAAAAAACAATTCACAAATATTAAACAATTTCCAAATAATTCTGAGCCATATGTTGTAACTTACATTTAATTTATGATAATTTAATGATCAAACTATTCCGAGAATATGCTGCACATCAATAAGTACCAATGTTTTATCTGTGATTTGATTAGTCCGGGGTCAGGCTATTGACACATTTTAATATGTCACTGAAGTGAATCCGCTCCATGCAGCATAAACAGAATATTCTCATATACAGACAGAAAAAGGAGATCGTACAGATGAGAAACATTGTAAAGAGCTGCTCTCTGCCTTTATTTTATGCCATCTTAGTTAAAGACCAGTTTTCCATGAACTCCTTCATCATCTGTCTCTATCAAAACTGTTCTGTGAGACTACATAAATACATATACAGAAGAGCTCAGAGGTCAGGGACCAACATGGACATGGTATGAGTTCACAGGGGTGAATTTATTGACTTGTGTCAGGATTAAAGCCTTGACCTTGCATTTATTTGATGCAGTTTTCTCTTCAGACAGGAAGAGACAGAGCACAGAAAGATAGCAGAGGGCACAGAGATCAGATCAGAGAGGATAAGAAAGAAGAATACACATGACCTACTGGAACCAGGACAGACTTAACACAGAGAATATCATCACTCACCTCCGTTAACAGCAGTTAAAAAATTAATATTAAAACAGATAATTTTTTATTTCTCCTCAAGAGTGCTACGGTGACAAATTGCTCCCTGACAGAGGACTGTTGACATGCTGAGCGAGTGTTACACAGATACTTTCATCTCGCCTGATCTCTGATCTGTTCTGCTCTGCATGATACTCCAGTTATGCTCTGATTTATTCTCTTTCTGGAGCACAATAAACCATTAACAGGAAGGTCTGAACCCATGAAAACTGTCAAAATGTCCAACAAACACATTAAAAGTGATTGAGCAAATGACTACTAACTAACCTACTCACTCATCTGAAGTCACAGTGGAAAGCAACATAAATAACTTAGAAGGCAGGGCTGTCAAAAGCTGCAGAAACAGAGACGTTACAAACATTAGCCTGATGAGAAACAGAAAGAGACATCTGGAGCTAAATGAAGCTCAACGTTAAGTCATTTGATGCATTTTCTGAAACTGATGAGAGCTTGGACATTGAAGATGTTGCTCAACTAACCATATTCATTTGTGGTGTTGATGAAACTTACCACAAGACAGACACAACAGATGCAGTGAATGACATTTTCAATTCTCACCTTTGAATTTGGTTCTGGGGGAGAGCTACTTACCTTATGTGTTTTCAAAAACATCATGAACAGTTCTTCTACAATGACTGCATGTGAGACCAGACCAGTGATGAATTGTAATATTGAGGGTTCTTGCTTCCCTGGTTACTAATTTGCTCACTCACTTTGGTGATAATGCTTTACTGTGTTTCTTGGGGTTTTCACAGAGTGCTTCAAGCTGTCTTTGTCCAACAGTTTTGGACAGCCACTTATTATTTTTCCTTAACTATCTTGAGTACAGTGAAGAAAAGTTGCAAGGATTCAGCGTCATCTCTTCTGAACATCTCTTCTCGACCTGAACCACTGTGGCAGAACAAAGTCAAGACAACTAGATGGACCAGAATGCAAAGACTGCTGGACGGACTTTTTTCTTTCTTTCTTGCCTGCAATTAGGCAATAGGTATTTTGCCCATACAGTGGTTTGGGCCACTTTACGGTCACTTTACAGGACACCCCCCACCCCTCCACCCCCGTGGGTCCTGGTATTGTAACAGGGAGTGCAGTGAAGGCTAAGGCAGGAGGCAACAGGCACATCTTGATATGTAGTCACAGCAAAGACACTTCAAAACAACCATTCTAACACCACCTCACATTCTATTATGTTATGCTGTTGGTTTCGCTCCAAGACACACTCTAAAGCCACATATTTTCTCTCATGATGCCATGTCACTCTATACAGAATATGGAGGTAATGGTATATATTATTGATAACTATGTTTTGATTCTGTGTAATCACCTGAAAATAAGAATCGTTATGTTCTGATGGACCCTCTGAAGTTAAAAAGAGAATAGCCCAACAGCTTCAGGCTGTAGGATTAAAGTTTGAAACATAAAAAATGTATGTTATATAAAAGCAAAAACAAAAAAATCAAACTTTTAACAGCTTAAAGTCACCAGGAGAAAAAATCATTTTCAGTCTTCTTAAATGGGTCCTAATAGAATCAGAACATCTAGACAGCTTAGCACCAATGTAAAGTGATGCCAGCTCATAATAATCATACTCATAATCACAGTGAAATTGTTTTTTGAAAAAAAAAACCCTTTGGTTATTAGTGTGTTGACATCAAGGGAGACTTGGTGGGTGACGTTTTTATAAGGGCCGGAGATGTGGCGTGGAGGGGAGAGGAGCAGCACGTTCGGCGACGCGGTACTTGGTTAGTGGGGGTAGGTGTCATTCGCAGCTAGTTAGAGTTGCCGGCGATGAAGACAGGTAGCCAGGGGGAAGTTAGTGGTGTATGTGTCAGGAGTGTAGTTAGACCAGGGCCTCCGTAGAGAGTGCCGTGTGGCCATCGCTCCCTAGGCCGCCGCCACAGTGCCCTCCAGATCGCCAGTCAATCCCTGTCCTTGTGCCGCCGTCCAACTCCCCGGGGCAACGGCTTCGCTGGACGGCGGCACAAGCGCAGACCCTGGGGGAGGGTCTCGCCGAGGGGCAAGCTAAGTGCACATTTTTTTTTATGTATTTGTCATTTATTGTTTGTATGTATAGGTCAGCCCTTTTTTTTTTATATCTTATATCTGGTAGTAGGGTTTCCAGGGGGGAAGCGACGGGTTCGAAGGTGGGCGTTCTCATGGGGGCCAAACGCTGCGGGTTCGCCGTGTGTGGGGTGGTGTCTGAACTCTGCGTGCTGTGTCAAAGCGTGCCTTAAAAGCTAGTGACCCTAGCCTGATGTGTAGTGGGTTTTCATTCTGCGTGCTGTGTTTATAGCGTGCCTTAGAAACTAGCGAAGCTAGCCGATGTGTAGTGGGTTGTCACAGAGTTACATTAGAGTTGAACCTGCTGTTGTGACCCTCCAGAAAGACCCTGTGCCCCTGACCGGCATCTCCCCGTCAGATTGGAGCCCTCACATGTTTTATGAACTTTGCTAATTATAAATAAAGGCTGTTATTTACTGTAAATCATCCTGTCTGTGTGTTTGTTCGGAGGTTCTGACGTCATTAGCTTTTATAGCCAAGGATCATTTTGTTCTCTGTTGTCTTTTCGAGGATTCAATTATGTCTAATGCCCTGTAAAATGGGGTATGAATTATTTAGTTTAATACTTCAGAGGCCAGATTTCATCTCATCTCATTATCTGATACATAGATCTTTGTGCTAATTGACATTTTGACAACTTGTCAAACACAGATTTGACAAATAACATTAATGATAGATGAAGACATAGCTTATCGATACTTGTAGGATTTGAGCTACATTATAATGTGTTCATGGGAACATGCTCACATTGACAAGGCTAAATTTGAATTTAGCATTTTAGCATGCTAACATTTGCTAATCTAACACAAAGTACAAGCTAAGGCTGATAGAAATGTCATGACTTCTGCAGGGATTTGGTCACAAAGCAAAGTAGTGTCCATCCATTAGCTGTATCTGCTTCTCCTCATCAGGATCACGGTGGGGCTGGTGCCTATCCCAGCTGACATTTACATTCATACCTATGGACAATTTAGAGTCACCAATCAGCCTAATGCGTGTCTTTGGACTGTGGGAAGAAGCTGGAGTACCTGGAGAGAACCCACGCAGACCACTAACCAGAAACCACTAGGCCACCGTGCCAGCCCCAAACTAGCATACTAAGACAAATTTGATGGTGCCATATGAAAAGTTCAGTGATCACCACTACAATTCCAACTCATCCTGAGGACATTAATGTGCATGGTTTCATGGCAGATTTTTCCCTCAAAATCATTAAAGTCAGACTCAACCTCTGCAAGCCATTAATAGTCATGCAAAAACGTGTCATTCCATATCGTTGATGTTGAAATATTTTACAGGATAAATAAAAATGCTGGTAGCACTACAGGAAATCCAGGGGATTAAGAACATAATTAATTCTTTTGGGACAATTAGATATCTTTAGTGAAGTTCATAATAGCCTGAGGTGTACGACAAGTCTATTCCATATTTGTCAAGACATGATACTAAAAATGCAACACCTGCGGGCGGTGCTAGAACAAAGGTTGGAGTTCAAGTTCTGGTTCAGATTTTTCAACCACATTCGTTCAGTGAATGGTGATGACCCAGAGGATACACACTGCATTCAGAACATTTACCTAAAAACAAGCTGTCAAAGTGGGAAATCAGCACTAGTCATTACCATAAACCACTGGACACATTAGGATCCCTGCTGGTAAACCCTCAAGACATGAACAACAGCTGTAGGCAACACTACATCAGTGAAACAGCAAGGGACATCAATAGATGGAATCTTTCAATCACATGTTGGCTAAAATTGTTTAGATTTTATTCAGTATTATTGTTGCTTCATTTACAGTTGGATTTCCTCTCACTGTTGCTCAAAATGATTGAAATGTAAACCTAATAACCTGATATAAATAAATAACCAAGCACAAGAGACAATGCCAGGCATGTTGGCTGTACACTGTGTATGTATAAAGAGGACTACATACCAATGAAGGTGGTGTAACATTCATTCTAATGAAATGCAAATGCAACTGGGGACATATAGCAAAGAGTTCTTCAGGGTCCAGTTTTTTGGGCCCATAGCAAAAGATTCCTCCAGCCTATTATATGTACTTAACAAAGATAAAAGGTATGACTTTGCTGGTTGACAACAAAAATGCTGCTTGCTTGTAATAAAAAATGGTGGGTATATCAAATAAAATCCAAATTTCATATGATGAATTTAAAACCGCTAAAGTTAAAAAGTCCCACTACATCTGACCCCTGGGCCCTTGGGCCCCTGGCCCGAGCCATTAGTTTTAGGTCCCTGGTGTAGCGAGTTACCAGCCCTGGGCAGGATGTGTATCTCACTGTAGATGGGAGCTGACAGAGTGAAGAGGGTTTAAACAAGACAAGGTCAATCTGTTAGAATGAAAAAGCAATAAAACACACCTTTATTGCTCTTCTACCTCTTGCTGGTGTATTGAGCCTGCAGGGCAGAGCTGCAGACTTGGCATAAAAACATCTTGGCCCTGTGAACATACATCTCTAATGTGACTGCTAATGCTGCTAGCACAGCCTCAGGATTCTCACAGTGACCAGGGTTTGAAACATCCGAGTGTGTGTGTGTGTGTGTGTGTGTGTGTGTGTGTGTGTGTGTGTGTGTGTGTGTGTGTGTGTGTGTGTGTGTGTGTCTATTTGCACTGCAACAGCTATGTTTTAATATAATTTATCTGAAAAATAATGAATGTTTCTTTATATTTCTTTATAGATGATGTGTGTGCTGTCTGTATGTGTGTGTAAATGTACAAGAGGGTAATACATTTATACAATTTAAATAAACATTAAAGTGTTGAGCCAGTGCATCTGAAAGTCTCTGAACTCTACTGGAAAGATGGACACCATTCACCATTTGGAGTTGGTTTGAGTTTGGTTTGAAATATGATGCATCTGATTCACATTATTTTCAAACTACTCAATGACTCCTTGTGCCTTATGGTAAACGGTAAAAGGCCCCATGGGGTTGAGTATCTTGTTGAGGACACTTTTGGGGGAGGGTTAAGACCCTTCTCATCAGGATAAAATTATTTCATAGGATAAAAATGATAATTCAGAACAGCTTTGTATTGATTTGCAGTGACTCTAACATCTAAGGCACGGGTCACTAATAGGCGGACCGCGGTCCAAGTTTTATTCAGTTTTGGTCAGGGGCGCAATTAGTGGGTGTGTCAGGTGTGTCATGACACACCTGACACAAAGTCAAGACAAAGTTTTTTTTTAAACTTTGTCTTCTTCAAATCTTCTGATTCAAGCATCACGAGGAAACCAAAATATGAATTAACATAATATTTGGTTTACTGAGGTGTGTGCCAGTAGCGGTTTTAGTTACGGGCGGACAGGGCAGCCGCCCGGGGCGCCATTTCGTGGGGGGCGCCACGAGCGCCCGACAATAACCTCGCGAATTTTCGATACCGCTCATTAAGACAGCGGAGCGGGCGCCCCCGTGGGCGGGGGGGTGACGAGGTAGAGGGGGAGCCGGACAGACTGATCAGGGCGCACGGCGCATCCAGGGGCGCACGACAAAATCTCCGTCCCGGGGGAGGTAGGGCAAGAATGTCAGCCAATCACAGGCAGGATAGGGCGGGCCTTCACTGAATAGAGTGGCAGTAACAGAAAAAAGAGAGAAAAGAGGTCAAACTGTGAGTCAATGTGTCATGGCATGCGCTAAATGGAGGAAGGTTGACACCAAAAACACCAAAGACTTTTAATCCAGAAGATTGCAGCCAAGTGAGCCAATAATTTTATTTTTTATTTTTTTTTGGCATTTTCAAGTTTTATTGTATAGTGACAGAAATGTGGGGAGAGAGAGAGAGATGGGGAATGACATGCAGCAAAGGCCCACAGGTTGAATTCAAACCCTGGGCCGCTGCGGCAAGGACTGAGCCTTTGTACGTGGGGCGGATGCTGTACCAACCAGTTTTCTCTATCCAGACCTCCTGAAGTCATAATTGACTACCCCTGATCTAAGGGTACAATCAAACCCAAACCATGGCAGTAAACAGCATAACAGAGTCTGGGATCAGTCTGTAGGGCTTCAGTGTAGAGGCCTGTACTTGGCATAATGCACACATGTACACATGTGCACTCATCTGAGCGGAACAGATTGTTGTGATCACACCAGTGACAGTTTCAGTCACCTCAGGTAGAGTTGCTCTTCTGTTTTTCCTCACATCAAGCTCTGTTTACTACAGTGCTTGCCAAAAATCTAAATGCAGATGTCACCTTTGTTTACTGAAATACAAGCCAGTTGAGCTGTCTTTTGCACTGAAGCTTCTGCTATCCATGCCTCAACAATCAACTTCTGCTATCTCAACTTCTGCTATCCATGCCTCAACAATCAACTTCTGCAATCTCAACTTCTGCTATCCATGCCTCAACCATCTTGATACAAAATAACAATCAACTGGGCCTGCTCTGCATTTGTATACACTCCACAGAGCACTGTTGGATAGTATTTGCTTAACTGTACCATGCAATGGATCCATGTAAAAGTATCCACATCCCTAATGTTTCTCCACTCATTTATTCAGCTTTTGTCTTTAATTTGTCACCCATCAGGAATGTGTGTCAAGCTGTGGAAATATCAGGAAGATTTTTCAAAATTTTCAGCCCCTCAGATCTTATGCTCAGCTGACTCCACCAGGAGGAACTTCGTTCTTCGCATCATTTGACAGCACTTCCATCACACTGCACTCATCGAAATGCCAACAATTGCTCAAAGCTGTCACAGCCACTGAGGAAAGGCAAGAGAGACTTTGCAGTGTGGAGTCAGAAATATTGAAAAATGTCCCCACTCTTGAATTCAAGTCCTGCAAAATATCTGCTTTCATTACAGGAATCTTCCTCATTTGATGATTTGATGACCTCTGAATCATTGTCTTCTCATTGTTGGCTAACGTTGCTGTGCTGTTTGCTGTTTGGACGAAAGCAAATATGCCTGAAATGTAAAAAAACCATCAATGATCAATGATATTGTCCAGTAGGCTTTAGAGTCTGCTGATTGGTTTCACACAGCAGCAGGTGCACCAATAAAATGAAGAGGTGGCCACCTGTCACAGTCAGAACAAAATCTTCCTGTCGAAATATAATAGCTTGATGTGGCCAAAAGTGTCATCAATCTCTGTGTGAAAAAGACAGACTGTACCTGCAGCACATCTGTTCCTTCCATAATAAACACATCATCATGTCTATTTGTATTATTTCTCTCAGTCATGTGACACCTTGTCAATGCAATATAGCTATAATCAGTGCAAGAGCAGCAGTCATCAGATTTAAGGTATTTAAAGTAATACCTGTTACATATTTCGCACACAATGCATAGTTTAGGTACTGTGTGTCATGAATAATTCCTGTCTCCTTAAAATGACTCTGCAGTAAGCAGAGATTTCCTATTTTATAATCCTTAATCCTTTGTGTCACTTTGCATCTCTCATATCCACACTGAAAGAGCTACCCGAGGAAGAGACACAAGGAGGGAGAAAAGTGATCCACATCCACTTTACACACTATAATGCCAGCAGCTATGCCCTTGCCATGACCATTTTGTTTGAATGTTTGCATACAGCAGGGGTAGTCAATTCTGATTTCACGAGGTCCAGATAAAGAAAATGTCCTCATGTTCAGGTCTGCAGCATCATCATGTTTAAGTTGCATTTTAATTTAGTTCTACGTTACAATTATTTTATATATATCGAAGCAGCATTGTCGTTGTATCAACATCTGCAACCTCTGTGTGAAGTCAACGACTCAAATCAAACAAAGAAAGCTATAATTCAATGTCATGGCAACAATATTTATTTTCAGTGACACTCTGCACTCTGAGCTACATACAATAATAAATAATACATCAAATAAATAAGAACAACTAAAGAAGAAAAGTCATATAATAATAATAAGTTATTGACTATATTGGCTGCAATCTTCTGGATTAAAAGTCAGTTTTCGGTGTCAACCTTCCTCCCTTTAGCACACGCCATGGCACACTGACTCACAGTTTGACCTCTTTTCTTTCTCTTGTCTCCTCACTCCTTTATATTTTTCTCTCTGTCACTTTCACTGCTGCTCTATTCAGTGAAGGCCCGCCCTACTCTGCCTGTGATTGGCTGACCAATCTCAGTCCTCATGCCTAAACCCAACCAACTCACAAAGGTAACGAGTACTGGCCACTGGTAGGATGTCCCTTTCGCTGAGTAGTGGTGTAAAAACACTGTCAGAAAAGAGTCGCTAGTCAAAATGTCCAACAAAACTGAATAAAACTCGTTTCCTGCTCTGGGTCCAGACAGGCCATAGAATGGGTCCTGACCTGGACTGTGGTCCTCATATTAGCATTCTTCCTTCTGTGCTGAATTGGGGAAAAGTTTCCCCCGTCCAGGGAACAAGCATGTGCTGCGTAAATTTCATGACAATCTGCTAATTAGATTTGAATATTTCATGTATGCAGATATTGATTCTCTGGAGACCATGAATATCTGACAATCTCCAGGCGGTGCTGCTGAAGAAAATGCTGACATGCATGTCAGCATTGCACATGCAGGACCATCAGACAGGCATCTTCATCCATCTCCTACCTAGCCTGACTGTTACAGAGATGTGTGAGAACAGGTATGTCACAGGGGACATCAGCTTGTCTCTTTACATCACATCACAGATGTTTTGTTCAGTTAGTCCCACAACACCCTGATAAGACAGTTATTTCAAGTGTCCCCATGGTCCTCAGGTAAAACACAAGCAGCCACCCGAGCTTCAGAAACAGGGAAACTAGTGAGGACGGGGTCAGTGTGGGACTGAAGCGGTTACTCAATCAGCAGTTGGATTATCAGGTATTTTGTATCAGGTATCATCAGTACATACATTACTGTGTATATAGTGCACCACTGCATTTTACTCAACACACACACACACACGTTTTTTAGTAGCTCCTCACAGACTAATGTGTAATCCACCACAGTGAACATTTTCAAGATGTGTGATAATGTAGCTGCTAGCATTAACTGTCTAAAAAGGAAATATTTTTCATTAACATACATTACATTCAACCATTCATATTAAGTTCATATGGGGTGCCGTTTGTAAAGTGTCTCGCGCTGAAAATAACAGCAACATTTTGTCACATTTAGCTAAAAACAATGTTTTAAAAAATGGTTTGAATTTTTGAGAGTCACTTTTTTGCACATTTAGAACAATATTTGTGAACTTAGAGATATTTTAAATATTTGAATCCAAATGTTAAATGTAAAATCTAAATGCTAAATCTAAACGTTAAATATAAACCTAAATCTAAATGTTAAAAATAAATATTAAATCTAAATCTAAATGTTGAAGCTAAATGTTAAATCTAAATGTTAAATATAAATCTAAATCTAAATGTTGAAGCTAAATGTTAAATCTAAATGTTATATATAAATCTAAATCTAAATGTTGAAGCTAAGTTTTAAGTTTTATTCGTCATTTGCCACTATAAACACACTCTTTTATGTTTTGGGACATCAGAGCTTTTATTTTGGCACTTCCGGTTACCGGCATTTGAATTTGCATTTTAGCTAAATATTTAGTTTCACCCGAAACATTTAGCTTCAACATTTAGATTTATATTGAACATTTAGATATATATTTAACATTTAGCTTCAACATTTAGATTTAGATTTATATTTAACACTTAGATATATATTTAACATTTAGCTTCAATATTTATATTTATATTTAACATTTATATTTAACATTTAGATTTAGGTTTATATTTAACATTTAGATTTAGATTTTACATTTAACAGTTGGATTTAAATATTTAAAATATCTCTAACTTCACAAATATTGTTCTAAATGTGCAAAAAAGTGACTCTCAAAAATTCAAACCAATTTTTTAAACATTGTTTTTAGCTAAATGTGACAAAATGTTGCTGTTATTTTCAGAGCGAGACACTTTACAAACGGCACCCCATAAGTTCATGGCACATGCATCCTATAGTTTACTTGTTCAGTAATTCCATAATACTAAGCTAGGTTCAAATTGTTCAGTTTAGTATCTTGATTCTTTGTGCCCAACTTGCTCCTCCGTGAATTTAGTTTAGTGTAAAATGTCTTGATAACTGTTTGATTATCACCAAGAAAGTAGATGAAAGAAAATGCAGTCCTTACCTTACACAACCCTTTCAGCTGTACACATCACAACCTTCAAACTTCAAAGTTAAAACACCATTAAAAACTGATTGAATTCAGTAAAATGAATTAGTAAATAAATATTGTTTGTAAAAGTGATCAGTTTGAACATTATAACTTGCTCCTGTACGATCACCCTCAAGATCACAGACCGAGTTAATGACATCAACTGTCGTGGTGCACCCTTCTACTACACAGCTGAACATGGGCAGGCGGTTCACCTTTCCAACATGACAACGACCCTAAATACATAAAAAAAATAAAAAACAACAACACAGTGGCATAAGAGTAGGAAGGTGAAAGTCTTGTCAGAGCTTTGACCTGGATAGACTTGAAGTGTCCAGTTTCATTTCATCATCTCTCACCACGAAATCTGAGTGAATTTGAACAATTCTGGAGGGAAGATTGGACAAATATTCCCCATTCTAGGTTCACAAAGATGTTTTTAATTAACTACTCTAATTTTGAATGAGATCATGACTCACATGTCTACTTGAGTATGTGTTTTTTCATTTGATAAACTCTTGACTTGTCCGATGTGAGATACCACAGACCTGCACAGGATCAACAGTTACAGGTGATGGATGAATATATCATTTAATGTTAAAGTTTTTGTTCATGATCATTAAATAAAAAAACAAGTTTCACATTCCTCTATTTCCATTTTGAACGAACCTCCTTAAAAAGCATATATCAACTTTTATTTTCAAAGTGAACAAAATGTTGGCAGCCTTCATCCTTCATAGAAGCCTTGAGAACATGCAAAGACAAATCTGTCTTTTTTCAGCGACCCTGAATGAGAATCATTTTAGCTAAAAGCTGTGATTGTAGCCATGAGGGTGTTTCTGTACACTACATTACATGTTAGCTGTGCTGCTGCTGGAACTTTCTTCTCTGTGAGAGCAGAACAAACGTGACTAAAGGAGAGGAAGATAAAAAAAAAATATATAGGAGATTGAAAAGATGGATGAGAGAAAAGAGGCAGAAATTGAGGCAGTGGAAATGCAAACACTTTTTCTCTAGTACACACACGCACACACACTCACATACACAAACACAGCATGCAGTCACGGCTGAGCTAACAAAGGCACTAGCCTGGGTCCTCAGCTCTTGGGAGATGAACTGGAGCTGATAAATTTAGCAAAAACACAACTCCCCTTAGGCCAAACACACACACACACACACACACACACACACACACACACACACACACACACACACTGCCACTATCTTCACTTGCTTCTTTATGTGCGTGTGTGTGAGTTTATGATGTAAGTAGGGCTGCAAAGCTCAGGTGCATCTAATTCTGTACATGTAAGCATGCATGTGTGTGTGTGTGTGTGTGTGTGTGTGTGTGTGTGTGTGTGTGTGTGTGTGTGTGTGTGTGTGTGTGTGTGTGTGTGTGTGTGTGTGTGTGTGTGATTTGAAACTGCCTGACCTGACAAGAGTTCCTGCATTAACCACAAACCAGATAACCAGATGTCACTGTACTGGACATGAGTGAGTGACAGAGGAAGGAAGAGAGGAGATGATGGATGTATGGAAAGAAGAGAATATGAAAGGATTGAATATAGCAGAGATGGCAGTGAGGAGAGGAGGGGTGAAGAGCAAAATGGTGGGAAGAAATAGAGAAGAGGAGAGGGAAAAGACAAATTGGATGTGCGAAGATGACCAAAGAGACAAGGAAAGAGGAAAAGAAAAGGAAATTCTTTGCAAAACAGGACAGAATCATCTCCTGCCATATTCCAGTTTTGTCACACTGCTAACCCTGTTTCACCGAGAAACACCAGCTCAGCAGGGACTTCTGCAGGCAGTTTTTTTAAAACAGTTCATCTTGTCATTTCAAAAATAAAAAAATACTAATGAAGACTGTGAAGGAGGCCAGTTAGCAAAGAGGAGCACAGGAAATCAAACATAATGGTGATTGTGTCTATTTTGAAGGTAATAGGGTTTCATCTGGGGTTGGGGTCAAATACTTTGGGCAGATTGTGTGGAATAAAGGGACTTTTCATTTTCTGCTTTTACAGTGTTAAAGAACATTTTGGGTTTCAGTTTCAGATTTATGTAGAAAAGATTTATTTTATTTATTAACATTAGAATATATACTTATATACTGTACATATATAGCGCCTTTCTAGTCTTCTGACCACTTAGAGCTCTTTCACACTTACACACACATTCATACACTGATGGCATTAGTTGCCATGCAAGGTGCCAACTGCTCATCAGTTTGAGGAGCTAACCATTCACACACATTTACACACCAATGGCACAGCCTTTAGGAGCAATTTGGAGTTCAGTATCTTGCCCACGGACACTTCGACATGCAGACTAGAGGAATCGAACCGCCGATCACCTGATAAGTGGACGACCTACTCTACCTCAGCTGCCCACATATGGACACATTATAGTTGACATCCAAGCTTTGATGTTTCATTGACATATCCCAATCTCAGCACAGAGGAGAATGGGAAATGACATAAAAATAACCATTATAATAGGTGCAGATCATCTGAGTCAATTAATGAAGTGTCCAGCAGAGTTCAGCACCACTGGCTGCAACAAAACGGTCCGATTGCATAAAGTCTTATGGAGACATTGCCTATTTCTCATTTGATTTATTACCTCAGTAAACAATTTCCTCATGGGTTTAGGTCTCACGAGATAACTTCCATGCAGTGTGATGTTCATTTAGTAAATGATGGCCCTATTTAGAGAAAAATAGATGATAAAACAGGGAATGCTTCAGGGGGCGTGAGTCGTGTGACTACCTTGTGATTGACAAGTAATTCTCAGTCTCATCCATCCAGCTCACATGGTGCTCACCAAACTCAGGAGGAACTGTCAGACTAGGCAGTGCTGAATATGCTATGTGCCGCTAAATATGAATCCAGATTCTGTACCTGCATTGACATTGATATATTTTAGTTCTTCAATATCTTTAATATAAGAATATTTGTGACTATGTGTGTCACAAGTCAAATCAAATCAAATCAAATTTTTACAATCTGTACAGGAAGTGACACCCTCTGCCCCTGACCAGTGTTTCTCAAACTTTTTCAGACCAAGGACCACTTTGTCAAAAAAAAAAATTTCAGGGACCACCTGACCCCGTCTTCAGCCACCTATCCATCATTGTTTCCCATCCTCTCCGTGCCTTGTTTTAGTTAAAGTTCACAGCTTTTGCTGCTCTTTTCCTTGCTTTCTTTTCCTTACTTACTGACGTGACAGCGGAATGATTTTGTCTATAGGAGACGCCGTGGTTGCTTAGGCAACAATTTGGGCACTGCTAATTCAGATTTATCTTCATATATCCATTATACATATTTAAAAAAAAAAATATTTGTCTGCATTTTTGTTCAGAGAACAAATTCGCTTTACACTTCAAATAATGTTAGGTAGGACTAGGGCTGATATGGCCTGTAACCAATATCTCGATATTTTTAAGCTATATCGCGATACACGATATATATTTCGATATTTTTGTTGTTGTTCTTTTGTATTGTTTATTTCTAATAAATATTGTCATTATTTCCATGATAGCATTGTAATTGCTCAGAATCAACGTAGAACAGTAGATTTACACTTGCTGTGAGACACACCTCTTTTATAGCATTTTAACACTTGTCATATTTTTAATGAATTTTTAATACATTTCATGATGTAAATATGAGCTTTAAAGCTCAATAGCTTCCAGGTCCTGTGACCTATTGGCTCAAAATCAGTGTAGAACAGTCGAGCTACACCTGCTATACGACACACACTCTTTTTTATAGCATTTTAACACTTGTCATATTTTTTATGAATTTTTAATATATTTCATAATGTACATATGAGCATTGAAGCAGTGCAGAATCATACTTGGCATATGAGACACTTTTTTAAATCAAATTTTAACCATTCTTCATATTTTATAAATAAACGTTTAATACATTTAACACCCACGTTTTATTTTGAAAACCGGAAGTGTCCACACGCTGCAGTAAGCTAGCGCTGACTTTCCAGTTTTTTAAAAGTGTTTGCCATAAAGTCGGCAATAAGGGCGCACTTGAAAATATTGGAGCAGCTGACGTGACCACGCGAAAACGAGAGACGTGACCGCAGCTGTTTTTCTTCAGAACCAAGTCGTCCGTCTCCATCTTCAATTACCTCACTTGGACTCTTGGCTTCACCTCTCCTCACTTGATACAGAAAGTACGCATGCGCGCAGGGGATGTTTCTGGGTGGGCGGGGCAGTGTGCTGCGTGCTGTGAGCAGCAGGAGTGAGTGACAGGCGAATCCCCGGAGAATTAAATGCAGACGGCTTAAAACATTTACGTGACAAGTACTCGATGGTCGCGATATAGTCGAGTATCCCTAGGTAGGACTCCACAAACTTGTGTGGGAAATTCGAATATTTTAAGAGATCCTCTCACGGACCACTTGAGGTCGCTCGCGGACACTTTGAGTAACACTGCCTTAGACCCTCATTTTGAGTGAGGAAAAACCCTTTTAACAGGAAAATCATCATCATCATTATCATGCATCCTTAACCGATACCATACCTGATAGGCATAACCCATAACTAAGGGATGACCTGAGCCAGCCCTAGCTATAAGCTCTATCAAAAAGGAAAGTCTGTGTCTGTCTCCCTAACCCAGAATGGTAGTTTGTTCCACAGAAGAGGAGCCTGATAGCTGAAAGCTCTGGCTCCCAATCTTCTTTTGGAAACTATAGGAACCACAAGGAACCCAGCGTCCTGAGAGCGCAGTGTTCTAGAGGGGTAGTGAGGTACTATGAGCTCTTTTAGATATGATGGTGCCTGACCATGAAGAGATTTGTAAGTAAGGAGAAGAATTTTAAATTCTATTCTAGATTTAATAAGTAGCCAATGCAAGGAAGCCAAAATGGGAGATATGTGATCTCTGATCTTGGTTCCTGTCAGAACACGTGCAGCAGCATTCTGAATTAACTGCAAAGTCCTAAGAGACTTATTGGAGCAGCCTGATAACAATGAGTTACACATAGCTTTATAGTCTCATCAATAGATCACCATTTCTGTCTCCACAAACAAGTGGGTGACATCAAGGTGGGTTGGCACCCCTCCCCCACCGAACTTATAAGGTGGGACTGAGGAGCAACTATGCAACTATGGTGATTATCTCATTGGACAGTTTCATCCTGAACTTATCTATTAGTCAAATGGACTTGAAATGCCAGTATTGGTGATGAAAATTAAATCAACTATTTTATGATGATCCCTTTGTCCCGTGCCGAAGTGTTTCGTCTCGTGCAGCGTTCACCAAAGCCTTTTTTCATAGCCCATAGCCAAAGCATTATAGCTCTTGTATCTTTTGTGTTCCTTCCTCGAAAGAGTGATTTTTTTTTTTGTTGTACTTCTTAGTCTAGTCTTTTAGTTTCGTTGTCTTTAGCCTAGTGTATTTTCAGCCTCATTGGAGCGCTTTAGGTTAATGTTTCATAGCCTTTTGTTTTTCCTCGTTGTGAACGATTTTGATTTTGTTAATCTTTGATAAGAATAGTTCAGAGTTTTTTCTTCCTTGGAGTGATTTTTTTGTTTCACCTAGTTTAGGTCTTGTTACATAGCCTCACTCTTTCAAGGGTGTTTGAAGATCTGAATAAAACAGCTCTCTGCTCTACTCTGCATCTGAGTCCTCCTTGAGTCCCGGCTTGACAAAATGTCATTGTTAAGTCTGTTGCAAGCCTGTCTGTATACTAAAGGTTAGCTGTCATGCTATCAGGAAAAAGACTTTTCAGAAGAGCTCCAGGACAACACTACAAGGCAACAAACATGGCGTCCATGGTGTTGAAAGGTTTACATGGTAGGTGTGCCAATTGTTAGAAAAGTCCCCCATTCTTTGGGCATCAACACCATAGCTTCTAGGTTTGGGCTTCTGTCTATGATTTAGACAGAAAAACATAAAAAAACAAAATTCAGATGTAAAGGGCAACCTTTGTCACTGCACAGCTCGCCTGTGCCTGTGTAGACACAATATAATTAAAATGCAGACACTAAACATGATCTGATCTGCATGGAACATCATTGTAATGATCAAAACATGTTTAATACTTGATTTTTTATCCTCCATATAATTTTATGTAATGTTTGTTTTGCACCAATAACACCAAGACAAATTCATTGAAAGTGAAAACCAATTGATCTGTTTTAGCATAGGAATAACATACATCAGGTTTTGGATGCACACATACTTGTTGGAGAAAACATTCATTGTTGGATCTGGTCTGAGATTTGCTGATAATAAAAATACATAGAGTATTGTCAGCTCGATCCTTTAAAGCAGTCAGCAGCCTTCAGATTGTGCCTTATTTAAAAAGGACTTGTTGTATTCTGGTGAGTTTATCCATCTATCTGATTTATTGTAAGCCTGTAGCTCTACATTGCTACTAAAGATATTACTACCCCACACAGTAAAAGACTAATGTGTGTAAATGTGAAGCCGTGCTCTGTGTGGTCAGCCAGCCTTGGTGTGGTAAATAAAGGTTAAATTACACAAAAGAACTGATTTGCCATGTTTCTCTGGAGGCTCTGAGCAAACTGTTTTCTGGGTAAATAAACGTCAGAATGAACGCTCTGGATGCTATGGAGCTTGGCCCCATGGGTAATCCTTCATACTGAAGGGTTGGGGTGTTTAAAGGAAACAAGCATACAGAACAAAGTGGGAGACAGAGAGAAAAACGAAGGGGTAATGACTGAGGAGTGCAAAGATAAAGAGAGCAAAGAGGGAGTTAGAGTACATGTAAGCACGAAGGAAAGGGGAAGAGGGATGGATAAGAGGATAAGATGGTAGTAGTAAAGACGGAAGGGAGAGAATGAAAGAGACAAAAATGGACTGGACAGACGGCGCTTTATGGCCAGATTCTTTTTGGTCTTGAGTCATAAGACCAGCTCTGTTTCCAACCCTGTTCCTAGAAATTATCTTTTATGCATTACATTTACCTTTTGCTGCTCTAAATTAGTTGTATACATCTTTTAGACAGAGACAGGCTTGCTGTTTCACATATATGACAAAGGAAAACAACACAGTATTAGTGCTATAACGGCACCGCTTCCTCATTCTGTGATTGAATTTGAGTGAATAAAAGGTTCTGTAATCTTTTAAGTCTATCAGATGGACTCTGTGATATTTCTAAGGCTGTCCACTGACTCCTGGGTGATTACTTTGACTTTGAAGGAGCGGATGAGGAAGAGGACTACCAGAGGCATCCCAGTGGGACTCCCTGAACCAGAGTCTGAATGAACACCAGAAACAGACAGCATCACCTGATTAGCAATCACAGCAGGACATCTTTGCACAGAGACAGGGATTCACTCAGTTTAATTTATATAGCACTAAATCATACCAGAAGTATAATTCTACTACTACTACTAATAATAATAATAATAACATACATTGAACTCTTTTTTTCTTCTCTCCTATCAGTGTATATCAGTGTATATGCATCATAAGAAGTTCATGGCAGTCCAAGCTCAAAGCAACACAAACAATGTTTTGTTTTTGCCGGATGCCACATCAATCTGCTGAGAGCAGCTCGAGACACAGAAACAATCCGTTTGATCTACAAATTAATTGGTGGGGTTCGAAGTTGCAAGGAACCAAAACAGCGTTGCGGCTGCAATGTAACAGAGACGTGCCTGGTGGGGTTTTAGTATCAAGAAGGAGCGTCTTAAGCCTAAAAGAGAACAGGTGAGCATCTTTTTTTCTTTTACAACAACAATGGAAGACATTGCTGAGAGAGGAAGAGGAAGAGGGAGGGTGAGAATGAGAGACACTCTCATTCAAATTTGATTGCTTACTTCCTGATTGAAGTGCTAACAATTACATAACACCTGTTTGGCCAGGTGGCACATATAGTGGCCAATGAGCTCATGTAGTGTCATTTTAAATGGCAGTGTTTTGAAATTGCAAACATGTGACTTTATGTCAGATTGTTGTGTCTTATGCAGTACACTTAAAAAGACATTTCCAATTGCAAAATGTGTGTAAAGCAGAAAATGTGTTTAAAGTTTTGGAGATTTGCGATGAGGTTTTGCTCTCTGTCAGTTTAAATATTTCTGCTATCCATGTCATTTCAGTGTGTTAACAACTGGACAAAACTGTAATAGAGTCTGTGACAAGAAGTCTGTACCAACCTTTCACAGAAAAGAGGAAGGTAAGTGTTGGATATTTGGGTTGATCAGCATTCCAAACCCCTTACAGAACATGAGATCTAAGCAGCCAAAGGGATGAGATACAAGTGCTTTCCTCTGTCAGGGTGTCTGGGCTCACCCTTAGGGACAGGGTGAGGGGCTCAGATATCTGGAAGGAGCTCAAAGTTGAGCTGCGGCTGCTTCACATTGAAAGGAGCAATGTCTACCTCTGAGACCTGGGCCAGAGCCAGAACATGCCAGAGGGATTATACAGCCCATCTGGCCTGGGAATGCCTTGGGATGCCCCTGGAGGAGCTGGAGGATGTGGCTAGAATGAGAAGGACGTAAGAACTCCTTAGCAGGCTGCCACCATAACCCATACCCAAATGACAAGGACCCCTGCATCTGTTGAAAGATGTGCTCTCTGGTGTCAGATGTGAATTATGGATCTCTCTCCAACTATCCACTGACTTCTGGTCCATGACCTTTGACCTCTTACCAGTGTACACTGTGTTCTCTTCAGTCTCTCTTGTTCACAGTCTGTGCTGTTTCCCTGATGAAGTGTTCTCTGCAGCCAGGGCCGCTGACAGGTTTGGCTGGGTCCCCCCGCTCGCTGCTACTGAGGGAATCCTGGTTAGTTTCTTTTCCTCCGCTTAGTAAGCCTCGACCAGAGGAGGAGGAGGACGGGGAGGAGAGGCTCACTTTTCACCCGTGGGTCAGGAGCCGGGGAGGCCGGCGGCGCGACCCGTCGTCCACCCGAAGAACCCTCTCCTCTCCCCGCCGGGGCCGGCGCACAGCTGGGGCGCGGTCAGCGCGGAGACGCGGCGTCCACCGGCAGCCGCGCCCGACTTGTGCATGTTTACTAACAGGCTCGCGCACACTGACCACTTATCGAATGCTGTCGTCTTTTTTTCTAGAAAGACCAAACCATTTTGGAATAGGGGTGATAGGGGGTTATTGGCCGTTTTTTCAAGGGCAATGAAGGCAAACATCTATAAGTCATTGTTTGAATGCAATTAAAGCACTTTTCTACCCTAAAAACCAACACATTTTGAAGTGAACGTATCATAATTGAGCCCGACGTCATCCTCTATTCCAGAATTCCCAGGGCCCGGGACAAAAAGCCCTTTAGTCCCCCCCTGTCGGCGGGGCTGTCTGCAGCTGTCAGGTGTGATCAGAATCAGAACCAATTTTATTGCTATGCAAGTTTACACAAACACAGAATTTACTGTGGCAGGATTGAGCATACACACAACATTTGAGTGACAGTGTCATTCTGAGTCCTTGGCCCTGTTGAAGAGGACAATTGCAGAGGGGTAGAAGCTTTTCCCGTGGCGTGAGATTTTGGTCCTGATGGACCGCAGCCTTCTGCCAGAGGGGAGCAGCTGGAGCAGAGAGTGTCCAGGGTGGAAGGTGTTGGCCACAATCTTCCTCACTCGCCTCACGGACCTTGAGGTGTGCAGGTCCTCGAGGGACGGCAGGTTGCAGCCTATCACCTTCTCAGCAGCTCGGATGATGGGCTTGTAGCTGGTGATTTGCCTGAGCCCCCTCCAGATAGACGCAGAGTTGTTAGCAGAGAATTGGTCTTTCAGTTTCTCTGAGTACAGTCGTTTAGCATCCCTCACCGCCCTGCTAAACAACTTTTTCGACTCCTTGCATTTGAATTTGTCCCCACTCCTATACGCCTCCTCCTTCTTAGACCTCAGACTTCAGAGTTTAGTTGTAAACCACGGTTTGTCGTTGTTATAGCTCACCCTGGTACATGTTGGTATGCTGGAGTCCTCACAGAAGCTGATGTACGACGTCACAGCCTCTGTGAGCTCATCTAGGTCGTTTGTAGCAGTAGCAAACACTTCCCAGTCAGTGCAGTCCAAGTTTGCCCTGAGATCCTCCACAGCCTCACTGGTCCACTGTTTGGATGTCCTCACTGCATGTTTACAGAGTTTTAGCTTCTGCCTGTATGCAGGAATCAGGTGGATAGTCAGAGTGTCCCAGTGCTGCGCAAGGGACAGCATGGTAGGCTTTGCTGGCTGTGGTTTAGCAGGGGTCCAGGGTATTACCCTCTCTGGTGGGGCAGTTAATAAATTGTCTGTATTTGGGGAGTTCCTGGCTGAGATTTCCTTTGTTGAAGTCCCCGAGGACGATAACTAGGGAATCCGGGTGAGTTCGCTCCACTTTCAGGATCTGGTCTGCGAGCGTGCGCTGGGCTTCTTTAACCCGGGGGCCGGGCGGCAGGTATGCACCGACCAGAATGAAGGACGCGAATTCGCGTGGCGAGTAGAAGGGTTTACAGTTTATGAAAAATGATTCCAGGTCGGGGAAACAATGTTTCATAATCACCGACACATCCACACACCAGCCGTGGTTAATGTAAAAACAAATACCTCCTCCCTTCTTTTTCCCGGAGAGGGCTGTGTCACGGTCCGCTCTGAGCAGCTGGAAGCCGGCTAAGTCGAGCACAGAGTCTGCGATCTTGTCACACAGCCAGGTCTTAGTAAAGCACAAATGACATGTCCTACTTTTGGGACCTAAAAAAATGTCCGGGGGGATTTTTTTAAAATCGTCCGGGATTTCGTGCGAATGTCTCAAAACACAATGTATTGCCAATAGAATTCCACTCCGTTCCGTTTTACTCCATTCCAGGTTTCTCTGTGTCGCTCTCAAATTAGTCACGCCCTTCTCAACTTCAGTCACTGCTTTTTAGTCTTGAGTTGCTAGTGTGTTCACAAGCGAAACGGAAGCAGAGCAGAGTAGCACATGTGCGTCCGCAGCTACAATGCCTAAACGCAAGTGCTCCTTCACGGAGGAGTTAAAGAGAAAATTCCCCTGTTTTCGCCAAGGTCGTGATCCGTTTGAGGCCGAGTGTTTGACGTGCAAGGCAGGCACTTACGTGTCTGTGGCTAATAAAGGTGCCAATGACCTGCAGGCACACGTAAATTCTGCAAAGCACACAAAAGCAGCGAGGGGCGAGAGCTCATCTTCTAAAGTCACAGATTTCTTTGTTAGCAAATCCGAGAGTGTAGCCGTCACTGCTGCAGAAGGCAGCTTTGCTTTTCACACAGTGAAGCACCATGAAAGTTATAGGTCAATGGACTGCACATCGGGTTTGTTAAGAAAGGTTTTCACAGACTCCCCTACCGCTCAGAAATTCTCATGCGCCCGAACTAAGACAGAAGCCATAGTAAATTCCGTGATAGCCCCCCATTCTGTCGACGTTGCTTTAGAAGCACTTCAAGACGTTCCCTACTGTGGCGTGTCTACTGATGGCAGCAACCACGGAGCAGTAAAACTGTTCCCTCTGCTGATCCAGTATTATGACTGGAAAAGTGGTGGTGTGCAAACCAAATTAATTGAAATTCAAAACACGCCAAATGAATCCGCTGGCACCATTGCGCTGTACATAAAAGACACACTGCAAAAGAAGGGAATATTTTCTAAATGCATTGCATTTACTGGTGATAACTGCAATACAATGTTTGGAGGATTCAGGCGTAATGAGGAGGGGAATAATGTTTTTGCACATTTAAAGAAGTCCCTACAGAACACAGCTCTAATTGGTGTTGGCTGTCCAGCGCATATTCTGAACAATTGTGTTCACCAAGGTGCAGACACACTAGATATTGACATTGAGCAACTCATTTTCAAAATCTATCAACACTTTCATATACAGTATACACTGTCCGCACTGAGAATTTGAAGGAGTACTGTGAATTTGCTGATGTTAACTACAGGGCTCTCCTCTCTCACAGCAAGACACGGTGGCTGTCATTATTTCCAGGGATTGAGCGATTGTTGCAAATGTACCCAGCTTTGAAAGCATTGTTTCTATCGCAGGACAGGCCACCTCTGCAGATAAAGAAGTTTTTTGAGGACGAGTTCAGTGAAATTTACCTGTGGAAAATGCATTCACTGATGTCAGTGTTTCAGCCCAGTATTCAAGAGATGGAGAGGGAGGATAACTCTGTTGTGGAGGTGCAGAGAATTCTGAACAAGGTCAAGAGCTTGCTTCATGAGCGCAAGATTAACAACTTCATGCCTCTTAAAGTCAAGGGTATGCTGGCTCAAAAGCAGAGGGATGGATATGGGCAAAGGTGTGACCATTTCAGTACTCAGGTTCAAGAGATGTACAGTTCATGCCTTGACTACCTACAGAAATGGATGACACCCATGGAGCAGTTTTCCTCTTTTATGTGGATGGATCTTAGCGAAATCCCAGACTGGGATGATGTAGAGGCCTGCATCAGGAGTCTGGCTGAAAAGGGAGTGGAAGTGGATGATGCAAAGTGTTTTGATCAGGTCACCCATCTCAAGAAATTCATTGAGAAAAATGCAGAGCAATTCAGTGATCTCCAAGCTCATCAGAGGTGGACCAAATTTTTTGAAATGTCAAAAAGTGTGGATTTTTATTCAGAGCTGCTCAAGATGGCACAGTTTTTTTTTGCCATACCTGCCCACAATGCGAATGTGGAGCGCATCTTTTCACTGATGCAAGCTCAGTGGACGAAGGAGAGGAATCGCATGTCTGTGGATACACTGAAAGGGATTTTGTGCACCCAGTACAATTTCAGGAACATGACCTGCAAAGACTTTCACTCATACCTAATGGGTAATCGTCAGCTGTTGAAGGAGATGCAGTTGTCTCAAAAATACACCCCACAAGAGGAGGACTGAAGAGGAGCAGTCAGCTGTTGCAGGAGATGCACCCCACAAGAGGAGGACTGAAGAGGAGCCGTCAACTGTTGCAGGAGATGCACCCCACAAGAGGAGGACTGAAGAGGAGCCGTCAGCTGTTGCAGGAGATGCACCCCACAAGAGGAGGACTGAAGAGGAGCCATCAGCCTTTTTTTTTCTTCAAATGCCGCTCCAATGGCCTTATTTCTTTTTTCTTTAAAAAAAACTTTTACTGTTAAAAGTTGTTACTCTCAAATATGTACCGGTAAGTGTAGGCCTACTTGTTATTGTTGGTGTATGTATATTTTTTGTTGGTGTACATGTTGTGTTGTGTTATTCAAGACAATAAATGTTTTGTTATACTCAAAAATGTTAGTGTAGGTCGACTTGTTATTGTTGGTGTACATAGGTTTTTGTGTTTTATGTTATTCAAGACAATAAATGCAATTGTTATACAGACACCTTGTCATTTGGGTCATTTGTGCTCTTGACCTTGTTCAGAATCCTCTTCACCTCCACACCATTTTCTCAATGAATTTCTTGAGATGAGTGACCTGATCAACACACTTTGCATCATCCACTTCCACTCCCTTTTCAGCCAGACTTCTTCTCCATCTCTTGAATACTGGGCTGAAACACTGACATCAGTGAATGCGTTTGCCACAGGTAAATCTCACTGAACTCATCCTCAAAAAACTTCTTAATCTGCAGAGGCGGCCTGTCCTGGGATAGAAAGAATGTTTTCACATCTGGGTACATTTGCAGTAATCGCTCAGTCCCTGGAAATAATGACAGGCATTGTGTCTTGCTGTGAGAGAGGAGAGCCCATTTTCCCCTCCTTATTACGCCTGATTCCTCCAAACATTGTATTGCAGTTATCTCAAGTAGGCCTAAATGCAATGCCCTTCTTTTGCAGTGTGTCTTTACCAGAGCGATGGTACAAAAAAGGTGTCCTCTTTTTCAACCCAAATATGGTCACCCTAACAAAAGGAAGTCTCTGTTTTTCGCCATGGTTAGCTGGAGTTCGTCCATTTTGTTGTACAATGAGCGTACGTTAGAGAGGAAAAGACTTGGCAGCACAGGCCGGTTACCTCGTTTTCTGAGGCGGACGAGCGACCCGGCATATTTCCCCCTCTTGTGCCTTCGGTGACGTTTCAGAGCGTAAACAATACCGAGGGTAGCGTTGATCAGTATGTCGCCGAGTTCTGCCTCTGGGCGCAGAAAAGTGGGGATCAGACTGGCAGGAGTTGTTCTTTTGATGTTCAAGAGTTCTTCTCTTGTTAGAGAAATCCTCAAATCTTGGCAGAAGACAGAGTTTACGAACAAAACAAAACAAACGAGGGCGCTCGATCCCACCGAGGCGGCCATGTACGGCGCCATCTTGGATCTTGGATCAAGCAACATGGTCCTCACAATGAGGGCTCATTTGGCATTTTAGATTTAGTTTTAGTCTCCAGATGAAAACATACACAAAATCAGAGCCCCTCACCACCCCCTGCCCTCAACCCTAGTACAACAAACAATTATGAGTATGAGCATCACGCCTGTTTACATCTGAATCACAAAATCACAGAAATTTGGTAGACAAAATAGTAAAGGGGAGCAGGTTATATACTGACATACTAGTTAAAGTGATGTAATGATGGTAGTAAGGCTACGAAAGAGCCCCGCATCTTTTCATACTTCTCTGGGTTTCTCCTTACACCAAAATACACCAAATAAGATTTTTTCAGGTGTGCTATAGGATGTTAATTCATTTAAATATTGTATCTGTGATGGATGAAATATAATATATATATATTTTTTTACCAGTAATATGAAATACCTTTTAGTAAAGCTTTTATCTAGAGGTTGTATATCTCTCATATCTCCCTGCTTTTACAGTATGTATCTCATTCACCCATTCACATTCATTCATACACTGATGGCATTGGCTGCCAGGCAAGGTGCCAACTGGAGCTAACCATTCATACACATTTGGGGCAATTTGGGGTTCAGTATCTTTGACTTTGACATGCAGACAGGAGGAGCCGGGAATCGAACAGTCGATCATTCGTTTCTGAAGCTATATTCATGATGTCTGCTTCCCTAGCCCCTAACAAATAGATCATCTTGTTGATAGTATTACAGGCTCATTACGGACAACTCTAGACTCTATTGCACCTCTGAAAAAGAAGACAATTAAACAAAGAAGGCTAGCACCATGGTATAGCCAGCAGACTTATAAATTAAAACAAGAGGCACGTAAATCTGAACGCAAATGGCGTGCCACTAAACTGGAAGAATCTTATCTAGTCTGGCAAGATAATCTCAGAACATACAGGAAGGCTCTCTGTAATGCCAGAGCAGCCTACTACTCTTCTTTAATTGAGGAGAATAAGACCTAGACCCAGAGGTTTTAGCCAACTACAGACCGATATCAAACCTTCCCTTTGTGTCTAAGATACTTGAGAAAGCTGTGGCTAATCAACTGTCTGACTTTCTCCATAACAATAGTCTATTTGAGGAATTTCAGTCAGGATTTAGAATGCATCATAGCACAGAGACTGCGTTAGTCAAGGTTACAAATGACCTTCTAATGGCATCAGACAAAGGACTCATCTCTGTACTTGTCCTGTTAGATCTTAGTGCCGCATTTGACACCATTGACCATCAAATTCTTTTACAGAGACTGGAAGATCAAACTGGCATCAAAGGAACCGCCCTAAGCTAGTTTAAATCATATTTTTTAGATCGATCTCAGTTTGTTCATGTCAATGATGAATCCTCCATGCATACCAAAGTTTGTCATGGAGTCCCACAAGGTTCTGTACTAGGACCACTTTTATTTAGTTTATATTGTTACGACCAGAGAAGGGGTATGAGAAGGAAGTAACATAAAACCAGATTTTAAGGTTATTAAACAAAAGGATTTAATTAAATGAAAGTTTTAAGATTGTTTTAACAAAAGGAGGTGAGGCAAAAGGGAACGAAGGGCTAGCAAGTGCTGTTAAATAAAACAAATATAACCAAAAGAGAACTCTAAACAGAGCCTATAATATCTAAGTAGAAAACCAAAACCAGAAAGAAAACCCTCACTAACTATGTTTAACTTTGAATAACAAAAACACATCCAAAACAGCACTTCTAAGTCTAATGGGGCTAACAGAAATATTCTACGTGCAATCAGTAGCTGAACTAAACCCTGCCCAGTCCCAATAAACCAAACACAAAAACCTCCGATTACAAAACACAAACCAACGAGTATCCTCAGACACAGGGAACAACAAACGAACGAGTATCATGCGATACATACGAGGCGAGCTTTTACAAAACACAACACACGAGTGAAAGCTGCCCCGATGCTTGTGCGGCTGCAGTTTAAATGCAGCCGACGCTGCTGCCAGGGCGCTCTCATTGGCGGCGTGGGGAAGACGCCGCACCAATCCGGTCCCCTGCACCTGACGAGGATGTTGTCTCCGCCTCCTTCAGGTTGAGCCCAATCAGGGACCGGCACCCGCACACCAGAATTTACCTCAAGGGAAACACTGTACACACATGTGCTGGGGCGAAACGGCGGCAGCCGTAACACCCCTCCCCTTAAGACAAAAAAAATATATCTTTTTGTTAAACACAAAATCATTTTTTTTTTCCCACTCCGGAAACAAGACGACATGTCATATTTTCTAAACCTGAAAATCACTTGCCTAAATGAAACGCACACTTGGCTACAAACATGGACAGACATATAAGTGAAGCAACCACCGATAACTGTTGAAGGTGCCAACAAACCCCTAATTCGGCCTGGCCTTCCTGTATGGCTGGGCCGATGTTGTGCACCTTAATCACACTGAATACCCCGAACACAAGCATCACTAAAGCGGACAGAACACAATCGAATCTCAAGTGCTCGGCGAGCCAACGGGCACGAGTTCCCACACGAGGCACATTCAGTCTGGTGGAACGCACCAGCTCAGCGTCTCTTTCGCCGGGAGATGTGGCTGAATCTACCTCCACATCATCTCCCACCTGCTGAGTCACACCCACCTTTTCGGGTGGTGACTGACTCCTAATTCCCTGCTGCTGTTCTTTCCTCTTTAGTCTTAAACAGTTAGCTATGATGTGCCCTGGCTTACGGCAATAGAAACAGTTACGGCCCTGTTTCTTGGGACCTGGTCTCTCCGATACTCTATTCGGCCGGGGCGGTGTAGCGCGCGCCAACACCACTGGGGCAGATGAGTATACCGTTTCACCGGTTAACACGAACTCATCTGCCATCATAGCAGCGGACGACAGCGACACTACCTTCTGTTCGTTTAAATAAACCACGATGCGCTCTGGCAGACATTTCTTGAACTCTTCTAATATAATAAGCTCACGTAACGAAGCGAAGTCAGCTTTACAGGAAGCAATCCATTTGTCAAACAATGTGCTCTTTGCACGAGCCAACTCCACGAACGATTGATCACTGGATTTTTGAAGCTTTCTAAATTGCTGACGGTAGGCTTCCGGGACCAACTCGTACGCTCTCAAAATTGTAGTCTTTACAACTTCATAATCTAAGCTCTCCTCTAACGAGAGCGCGGACATAACCTCTTGCGCTTTGCCGTTTAATTTACATTGAAGCAGCAGTGGCCAAACCTCAACCGGCCACTGCAGTGCAGAGGCTATGCGCTCAAACACAACAAAATACCTGTCCACTTCAGACTCTCGAAACAGAGGCACTAAAGCAATATGCTTACTAATTTCAAATGGCCTAGGTGAACTGGTGGAGGAAGGGAACGTACCTGGGATGGCACCGGCAGAGTCACGCAGCGCGCGCGCCTCCAGCTCCAGCTGACGCAGCCTCACAGCTTTGTCAGCCTCGATTTCCAGCTTTCTCACTTTCAGCTGGTACTGTCGCTGTGCCTGTCTCTCCTGAGCCTCTAGCTGCAGACGGGCAATGCGAACTCTCGCTCTTGCACCGTCTCTAGACCCTGAACTATCCGGGGAGAGAGGACCATAACAAGGCAGGGTGTGCGGCGTCTCAAGCCGCGCACCTACCCCCGTCTCTCCTCCTCCGGCAGCCACAGCACCCCGAGGCTCAGCCTCAGGCTTCGGGCCACCCTCGTCACTGAGGGCGCCCTCCTCAGAAACAGCACGTCCGATCGACTCTGGTGCTACCAGGACACCCAACTCCACCAACTTACCGGCTAATAGAGCCTTGAGCTCTTTCTTAACTAATTGCCTCTCATAAGGGAGACCAAAGTGGAGGGCTATCTGTGCCAAATCATGCTTTCTACATTTTTCAATTTGCCTGAGCGACGGGTTGGCCACAAACGCCTCCATACAAAATGTCGTCATTTTTAACAAAATCAAACACAAAACAATCTGAAATTTTGCAAATAATATTTACCTTTTGTTTCTCGGGTAGGTTAAATAGATCCCGGACGAGCCCCCATTTATGTTACGACCAGAGAAGGGGTATGAGAAGGAAGTAACATAAAACCAGATTTTAAGGTTATTAAACAAAAGGATTTAATTAAATGAAAGTTTTAAGATTGTTTTAACAAAAGGAGGTGAGGCAAAAGGGAACGAAGGGCTAGCAAGTGCTGTTAAATAAAACAAATATAACCAAAAGAGAACTCTAAACAGAGCCTATAATATCTAAGTAGAAAACCAAAACCAGAAAGAAAACCCTCACTAACTATGTTTAACTTTGAATAACAAAAACACATCCAAAACAGCACTTCTAAGTCTAATGGGGCTAACAGAAATATTCTACGTGCAATCAGTAGCTGAACTAAACCCTGCCCAGTCCCAATAAACCAAACACAAAAACCTCCGATTACAAAACACAAACCAACGAGTATCCTCAGACACAGGGAACAACAAACGAACGAGTATCATGCGATACATACGAGGCGAGCTTTTACAAAACACAACACACGAGTGAAAGCTGCCCCGATGCTTGTGCGGCTGCAGTTTAAATGCAGCCGACGCTACTGCCAGGGCGCTCTCATTGGCGGCGTGGGGAAGACGCCGCACCAATCCGGTCCCCTGCACCTGACGAGGATGTTGTCTCCGCCTCCTTCAGGTTGAGCCCAATCAGGGACCGGCACCCGCACACCAGAATTTACCTAAAGGGAAACACTGCACACACATGTGCTGGGGCGAAACGGCGGCAGCCGTAACAATATATGCTTCCTTTAGGGAACATTATTAGGAATCACTCTATCAATTTTCATTGTTATGCTGACGACACCCAATTATATTTATCGATCAAGCCTGATGCAACCAATCAGTTAACTAAACTCCAAGCATGCCTTAAGGATATAAAAAATTGGATGACCTATAATTTTCTGATGTTAAATTCAGACAAAACTGAAGTTCTTGTAATTGGACCCAAACACCTCAGAAACTCTCTTTCTAGAGACTTAGTTACTTTAGACGGGATCACCCTGGCCTCCAGCTCCACTGTAAAGAATCTTGGAGTTGTTTTTGATCAGGATTTGTCCTTTAATGTTCATATAAAACACATTTCGAGGACTGCATTCTTCCACTTACGTAACATCGCTAAAATCAGACGCATTGTCTCTCAAGCGGATGCAGAAAAACTAGTCCACGCATTTGGACTAGTTTTGGACAAGGCTGGACTATTGTAACTCTTTGTTATCAGGCTGCTCTAATAAGTCTCTTAGGACTTTACAGTTAATTAAGAATGCTGCTGCACGTGTTCTGACAGGAACCAAGATCAGAGATCACATCTCTCCAATTTTGGCTTCCTTGCATTGGCTACCTATTAAATCTAGAATAGAATTTAAAATTCTCCTCCCTACTTACAAAGCTCTTCATGGTCAGGCACCATCATATCTAAAAGAGCTCATAGTACCTTACTACCCCTCTAGAACACTGCGCTCTCAGGATGCTGGGTTACTTGTAGTTCCTATAGTCTCCAAAAGTAGATTGGGAGCCAGAGCTTTCAGCTATCAGGCTCCTCTTCTGTGGAACAAACTACCAATCTGGGTTCGGGAGGCAGACACAGTCAACACTTTTAAGAGTAGACTTAAGACTTTCCTTTTTGATAAAGCCTATAGTTAGGGCTGGCTCAGGTCATCCCTTAGTTATGCTGCCATAGGATTAGACTGCCGGGGGACTCCCCTGGGTTATGCCTAGCCAGGCACGGTATTGGTTAAAGATGTAGTCACATCTCTCTTACCGAAAACCCTCCCTCCTACTCTGTCTCTCTCTCTCTCTGTCTCTGTCTCTCTCTCTCTCTCTCTCTCTCTCTCTCTCTCTCTCTCTCTCTCTCTCTCTCTCTGTGGACATGTCTCATTAATGCATGTTACTAACCAAACTTCCCCGGAGTTTCTGTGCTCTGTCGTCCAGCAGGTTTTCGTGGATCGTGGCTGCTGCTGTGATCCTGCACGAAGCCCACTACACATATTACTACTGTCATTATTACTACCATATCTGCTACTGTGGTCACTTTATCATTCATTGTGATTCATTGTAATTCTGTCAGTCATTGTAATTGTACAAAATGTTTATGTTGATTGTCCTGTACACGTGACATCCATTGCACGTCTGTCCGTCCTGGGAGAGGGATCCCTCCTCTGTGGCTCTTCCTGAGGTTTCTTCCACATTTTTTCCTGTTAAAAGTTTTTTGTGGGCAAGTTTTTCCTTACTCGAACCGAGGGTCTAAGGACAGAGGGTGTCACTCCCTGTACAGATTGTACTTTGTGACTTTGGGCTCTACAAATAAAATTGATTTGATTTGATTTGATTTGATGTATGTCCAATGTGTGAGTTGTATATAAATGCACCCTCAGTACAGTTGTCATGAACAGGGAAATTAGCTATAGAGACCAAAAGTGTTTTTTTGTACCAGGCTGTAAAAATGTTTGTTCCTGCTGTGAAGTTGGACATTTGAACATGGGGACTTATGGAGACTGACTCACATCTGGAGCCAGCCTCAAGTGGACGGGAAGAGGAACTGCAGTTTTTAGCACTTCAGCATTGGCTTCCCTTCACAGCTATGGAGGCTGCCGCTTGGTTTAATGACATACAAAGATGTACATGATGACATTTGTGATCTGTACATTCATGTCTCATTAATGCATGTTATTTACCTATTATTACTATTGCTACTGTTATTACTATTATCATCATTACGTCTACCATATCTCGATTCCAGTTTAAAGTTAGTTATTGTTTTACTGCTGCTGTGCATCTGTGTGTCTCTCTCTGTGTCTCTATTTATCTATGTAACGCCCCCCGCTCTGCATGGAAAGTCTCATGAGATAACTTTTGTCATGATTTGGTGCTATATAAATACAATTGGATGGAATGAATTGATTCTTTAATTCACAGTCTGACTTGTCACAGCAGAAAAAATACAGCAGGTGTTACTAACATCATCGATGCTGGCACCGCACCAGTGAGCCAGCCTGCACAGGATCACATCAGCTGGTTCATCACATTAAATACACCCATCTGTCTTGAATGTCATAAATACAACATTTGCTACATATATAATATGACATAGAAATATTTGCCATAAAAGGTCTGTGAGACGTTTATTTTTCAAGAGCTGCTTGCATTTCTCCTATGAATTTAAATACAGCCTAAGGCGAACACACAATGTTTATACCATACTCTTATTTTTTATTATTGTCTCACCCACAGCAGAGCAGAACATACCTCACCCAACTGAACACTGTTACACTTACTACAACTGTGTGTGTGTGTGTGTGTGTGTGTGTGTGTGTGTGTGTGTGTGTGTGTGTGTGTGTGTGTGTACTTCCTGACAGCAGCGATGCGACAGAGAAAACAAACCACCTCCTCGGCTGCTGCCTCTCCACTGCTCCTCTGTGCGTTCAGTCTTCCTGTGTAGCAGAATGACAGCAGTCTGTTGCCTTGTTCTCTGCTTTCCACCCACCAGCGCGAGCGCCATTGATAACACTGACTCATTAACAGGGACTTTGTTTCAGGAATGCCAATTACGGCAGGACATATTGCTGCTGCTGGAGGAAAAACAAAAACAATACATGTACAGCAGAGTGGTTCCTTCTTTATTGCTGTCCATGTGTGACAGATTCACGCTTCCAGATAAACAAGATGTTAGTTAGTGAAACTAAATTATGATGAAGACGTGGTTCTTAATGGAGCTCTGGTTTATAAGAATTACAGTGTTATTAAGTTTTGCCGTCTTAATGCAATCTGTTAATTCAGTCAAGGCAGTTGCTGAGATTTGGCAATGTTTTTATGAGCATACAAGCTGTCAGGCACTCAGGCAGGTGGGAAACAAACAAACATCCCCACAGAGCCACTCCTGCTTCAGCTTTGACCTACTGTACTCAAGGGTGTATATTACTGCTACACATTTTAGGTGCGTTCACTTCCAGGCTGACTTTAATATAATTTAAAGGGCAGGCCATTAAGTCAAGCTCAGAACACAGTGCTCTGTTCTTTATCCTGTGGGAGTCTTTGCTGCTTCATTCCCAAAACATAACGTCCTAGAAATGACAATAATGTTTTCATTTTTTTTAAATAAAGTGTGGTCCTGGTTTAAGCAAAGTAACAAGGAACACATGAAAGAGGACCCAAATGCAGACCAATGGTTTATTTAGCAAAAGTCAAGTCAAGTTTTGAAGATCAGGTGGACTCAAAACCAGGACAGGCAATCCAAACTCTCCAAATGGCTGAACGCATGAACGCAGAATGAAAACAAAGTGACAAGGAACACAGAGTAAGGAAGCTTTCACACCAGCGTTGTTTAGTCTGCTTTAAACAGACCAGTGTTTGTTTTCTAGGATAGTCCGGTTCGTTTGGGCAAGTGTAAAAGCTCATCTGAACTCTGGACCAAACAACCGAACGCTGGTCAGTGCAGTTCGCTTACAGAGGGAAATCTAACAGACAATCCAGAGAAAAAGATCAGAACGCCTATCAATGTTTTCTTCTTCTTGGTGTTTTTTTTCTTCCTAGTAGGTGCTTGTTTTGGGCAATACCACCCCCAAATGAGCAGCTGTTGTAACTGCATGACGTTGTCCAGGCAGTTTGGTCTGCTTTCAAAAGAGCAGTGTGAAAGTGAACCGAACCAAATTAAGGTGTGTTTAGTCCCCCGGACTATCCTGGTATGAAAGCAACATTAATACACAAGTGAAGGCAGGATGAAAAGACACTGAAACTAATCAGGGTGGAACAGAGGATCTAAACTGGAAATGCAACAAAAGTAACAAAAGTGAAGTTACAGACAGAGAGGGGAGAATTACAAAATAGAAAAACCAAAAAGAGAAAACCTAAGACCTCGACAAGTGCTTCTGAGTGAACTTTAATAGTAGCCCTGCATGTTTCCTGACACTGACACTGATGTGCCTGCATCAGTCAGATCCAGTTCAAAGAACGTCTATCCTGAAAACAAAACAAAAAATGTTATTGATCCAAAGCTTCCATCTATCCTACATACATGATGCTGAGCACTTGTTGGCTGGTCAGCTGTAGCTCAGGAGGTAGAGCAGGCCATCCACTAATCGGGGGTTTGAGCCCCAGCTCCTCCAGTCTGCATGTCGAAGTGTACTTGGGTAAGATACTGAACCCCAAATTCCTCCTGAAGGCTGTGCCATCGGTGTGTGAATGGTTAGCTCCTCAAACTGATAAGCAGTTGGCACCTTGCATGGCAGCCAATGCCATCAGTGTATAAATGTGTGAGAATGAATTTGTAGAGTACAAGTACAGTCTGTTTACCATTTTCCTTTACTCTGATCCAACTCAATCATCCAAACCACCACAGCTGGGTTCAGCTTCAATGCTTCTAGTTATGTTTATTTTTTTTGTGTTTGTTCAGATTTGTTGTCCTTTTTTAGTTGCATATCTGTTTCTAGTAGAGTAACATTGACGGCAACTTAGACTTAATTCCATGTGTGTGTACACTACTTGGCCAATAAAGCTGATTCTGATTCTGATGAAACACAGTGTAACAGAGGTACAATTAGAGATGGATCATCCAATCTCATTTTACTTGAAAATATTTCACTGAAGATGGTTAACAACATCATTAAGCTACTTGTTACAGCAGACCATGCAAGTAAAACACAGTGTATTGAGTTGGGGAAGGGTGTGTTTGATTGCTGAGAATTCCAAATTTTATCTTGATCCAAAGTAATTCCTCTTTGCTGAGCCAGTTTTTAAATGTTACAAAAAGTGAGATAATGAGCCTGTGTTTACTGTGTGGATACAACAATAGACAACTGATAGATTATAAGACAATGAGCCGCAGAACACACCCATGCTAAAGGCCACACTCAATTGAAATTATTATTAAAAAGAGAATTAAAAGTACCAAAAGCTGAAGTAGAATATTTGACTGAGTGAGAAATTTAACATATTTCTTTTCACGAGTTTTTGAAATACTCCCAAGGCCTTTGACTTTCCAACTACAACTGTTAATAACAGTCGAAAGGCTGTGAGGGCTCCCACTGTCCAGGTTTATGGTTGTTTTGAAAATCCAATTTCAGATTCACAACCTGCAGCCCACTTCCTGTCTTCTTGAGCAATGTTACAGACATACTCACAAAGTTTGACCTAAAGTAATTTTTTTATATATGTGGATAAACTTTTGCTTGTTTAAAACATACTGCCTGTTTTATATTTGAGCCATTTTGAGCAACGTCACCACATTCATTCATACCAGAGTCCATGTTGCTCTCTGCCTCAGTAAATTCTGTTACCATTTCACACATTTAACTCACATCTTGATCCTCAAGTTGTTCCTCGGATCTGTTACAACAATACCCCCTGCAGCAGCTTCAGTAACACTTTTTCATTTAAAATGGTGTGCATGAGCCTGACATGACAGTTTTCTGTAATTACTCTCCTTAACGATTTCATTTCACATAGCTGTGGATAAGTGTCAGCTAGTTGCCTGAGGTGTGTGCTGTGGCTGATGTTTGCTGTGTACCTCGCACTGTCTCTCTCAGGTCAGTGTGTTCTTTCTGCTGCTGCCATGCAGCCAACCAAAATTCATGTTGAGGTGTGACTTTTTACTGCTGCAGAATTATTTTTAACTGTAATCACTGAGCTCTCATCTCTGTTTGGAACACATCATCCCTCTCAACTGTAGATAACAAAAACTTCAAGGTACTTTAAAGAGGCAACATTTTTCATCTTTGAATGTAATTGTCAGATTCATCGCAATACTGTGATATAATTGCTATAAATTAATAACATGATGAGATCATGAGACATCTTGATTTTAGTTGAAACAGCAATACAGTTTTTTTTTTGGAAGAGATAAACCCGAGGTGGCTCTGGAACTGAACTGAACCCAGATAGCAGACCGACATTGAATGAATGTTGATGCATCAACAAAACTGTCATTGAATCATTTGCTTCTCAACACTGAAAAAGCAAAGAATAATCACCATTGATTCAATGTTATCTAACCTTGAATATCCATCGTCAACAAAAATTATGATTCTGATGGAATTTCAACATTGAATCAATGTTGCCATGCTATCTGGGAAGACAACATGGCGCACTCCTTCTTATACAGCAGCTTGCCCCTAGGCCCACTCTACGTCCACTCCTAGAAACAACGTCAGCATTTTCTGGCGGCTATATTCGCACATCCGGACATCATATTAAAATCACTTACAATCTCAGTCTCCACCCTCTGAAGAGGACTGTTGTCAGCGCCATGGGGCCTGATTCAGGACTTCTTCTAATCCTGTAACACTTCTTCGGTTGACATCAAGTTCTTGCTATAAACCTCTGCTTCAAAGCCTGTTGCCGCCATTTTGGCTAAGCAATTCTTTTTGAGGGTTTTCATTCCTTCAACACCATTATTTATTTTTTCTGAGGAGGGTTTTCAACCTTCTTTTTGTTCCAGAGTTGCATGCTATAGAGAATGTCCTCCTGGATTAAATATAATCTTACAAACTAAGACTAAACATTAAGTTTAACTATGAAATATATATAATATATATTCTGGGGTACAACAGACAAACTGAAGTCAGTGCATCATCAATAAAAAGGAATCTCTAAATCATTATTCTAATCAGAATCAGAAATACTTTAATAATCCCAGGGGGAAATGGTTTTTGTTACAGTACTCCAGGTATACAAACTGTAAGTTCCTACTTAGCGAAGCCATGAGCTTGACGCTCTCCTCCCACGTTATCCACTTTTACCGAATGACCAGAAAAAACTCCACACGATCCACTTCGTTTCTTTTAGCGCTTTACTCCAAAAAATAAGGCAAGATACAACAATCCAACATTATGAAAAACAAAAAAGGCAAGAACCAAAAAAGGGCAAAATGCGGAGTCTAAAACTGAGTGAGGGAGAAAGAGAGAGAGAGAGAGAGAGAGAGAGGTCAAAAAACTGTGTGGCTCCCCTCCATGACACAGACCTGACCACCTGTTTTACGTCAACAACGTAAACATACACCTACTCCTCCGCATTAAAGATTATATGTGTGATTTTCTAAGCCTACAAACATCCACGTATTTTTAAGTGAAACAAATTAAATACTAACTTATTAATATGAACTGTCCACCTGTAAATAACGTTCCTTTTATCAAAATTAACAACAATCTTTTTTCACATGTTAACTTAAATTATTATTCAAACACTTATCAACAAAAAACGGCATTCAGGCTCCTACATTACCGGCCCCTAATTGTTATCAAGGTTCTTGAAACAATTACTCCAAAAGTGTCAACTTAAATAAAGGAAGCCTGAATAACATTACTATCACTCAGTGAAGGAAGCTTGGTGTTCTTAGTCCCATTCAAGATGAGATCTTCATAACAGTCCATCAGTTATCCTCTGATTCTTGAAGAAGACACAGCTTTGTTACAGGGCGACAAAGCTCGTTGGTCTTGGTCTTCACTTTAACCTGACGAACGAAACCATTTCCATCAGGAAAAGTCTCCACTATTCTTCCAAGTGGCCAGGAGTTTCTAGGTGATGTATCGTCCACGATCAGCACCACGTCACCGACACAAAGGTTTCTTCTAGGTGAAGACCACCGCTGACGTTCTTGGAGCTGTGTCAGATACTCTTTACACCAGCGTTTCCAGAAGACATCTGCGAGGTATTGAATCTGTCTCCATCTGCGGTTGACATACTGGTCATCTTTATGAAATACTCCTGGTGGTAACTCAGGCTTGACCTTGAGCAACAACAAGTGGTTAGGTGTAAGGGCCTCCAAATCATTGAGGTCTGATGATGCCTTTGTGATAGGCCTGCTGTTTATGACCGCCTCAGCTTCACAAAGCAGGGTGTGGAGACCTTCTTCATCCAGCAGTTGCTCTTTGACCGTGATGTTAAGGATTTTTCTCACTGAACGGATTAACCGCTCCCAGCTGCCTCCGTGGTGAGAACCCGCTGGCGGATTGAAATGCCACTGAACACCTTTTTGTTGCAAATGTTTCTCAATCCTGTTGGTGTTCCATTCCTTGATTGATTTCCTCATCTCACTGTCGGCTGACCGAAAGTTGGTTCCATTATCAGAATACATCTCTCTGACTTGTCCTCTCCTAGCAAGAAATCTTCTGATTGCGTTGAGACAGGCATCAGTGTCGAGAGAAGAAGCAACTTCCAGATGCACTGCTCGTATAGCAAGACACGTGAAGATAACACCGTATCTCTTTACTTGGACTCGTCCTCTCTTCACTAGGAACGGACCGAAGTAATCTATGCCGACTCTCGTAAAAGGAGGGTCATCTGGCAGGACTCTGCATGTTGGTAGATCTGCCATGAGCTGCTTGCCAGCTGCTCCATGTAGTCTCTTACAGATGACACACTTGGACAGGAACCTTCTGATAGCTCCATTGGCTCCAGGAATCCAGAATTGTTGCCGTAACTGAGCCAACATGTGATTCCTTCCAGCGTGAGCGGTAATGTCATGAATGTGTCTCAACACAAGCCTTGTGACGTGTGAATCTTTAGGCAAGATGACTTGCTGCTTGGAGTCATCAGGCATTGCCGCACGACTCAGCCTTCCGCCGACTCTCATAACTCCATCTTGGAGCACTGGGTTCAACTTAAAGAGCGAGCTACTTTTTTTCACTCTTTGATACTCCTTTAGGGTAGCCAAGTCTTCTTTAAAGCTTTGTTTCTGACAGCACTTCACGATTTCTGTTTCTGCTTCAGTCAAATCATCACAAGTCAGATGCTTTCCTTTAACAGCTTTCTTGAACTCTGTCATCTGGCTTTCTATGTCTGCTGCTCTTAGCTCCTTTCTCTTTTCCTTTAGCTCTTTCAGTAAATCCTTAAGTTTCAGAAACCAGCCTACAGCGCGTTTCAACGCTGTCCAGGAGGAGTAGTGGTTCATCCACTGATCCATGAAATTCTCAAGCTCTTGTGCCTGAATGACATGCACTTGAGTCACTTTTTTGACCTCTGGGTCGTCGATATCCAGCATGCCCGGATCTGGATTTTTGGGCCACTGGTCTTGTGAGCTGAGCAAGAAACTTGGTCCTGAAAGCCAGCTCTCATTTTTCAGAAATGCTTCCACAGTCTGTCCTCTTGAGACAACGTCGGCAGGATTCAGGGTGGTGTTGATGTATCTCCACTGAGATGTCTCAGAGTGATCCAGGATTGCTGAAACCCTGTTAGCAACGAACGTCTTGAATCTGGCGCTCTCACTATTCAAGTACTTTAGCACAGCCGTGCTATCGGTCCAAAAAATTGATTCGTGAAGCTCCAACTCAAGCTCTTTCCTCAGAAGCTTGTCCATTTTTATTGCAACTGTGGCTGCCGTCAGTTCCATTCTGGGAATAGTTGGTGACTTTAAGGGAGCGACCCTTGACTTTGCTAGGATCAAGGTGGATTGAGCTTCACCCGTTGAAAAGTGTAGCAGCAAGTAGCTTGTGGTGCCATAGGCATCTTCACTAGCGTCAGCAAAGTGATGAAGCTGTGCAAAGACTGGCGTCCCAAACTTCTTCGACTTGACACATCTTTCAACTCCAAATCTCTCAATCTGAGGCAAACTTGAGATCCACTTATTCCAATCTTTAACTACAGTGTCTGGCAGGTCTTCATCCCAGCTATACTTCTGTCGACACAAATCCTGCAGGATTCTTTTGGCGGGCAATATTACTGGAGCGAGAAAGCCCAGTGGATCAAAAATTGAACTGACTAAGGAAAGCAGACCTCTCCTAGTGTGTGGTCGATCTTTGAGGTTGATCTTGAACCTGAACTGATCTGATTCGGCACACCACTGGATACCCAATGCTCTCTCCATGGGCAGGTTGTCCTCATCTAAATCCAGATCTTGAAAGCCTTGTGCCCTTTCCTCTTCTGGGATTGAGTTAAGCAACTTCCTGCTGTTGCTTGACCACTTTGTCAGACGGAATCCTCCTTTAGCCAACATGCTTCTCAACTCAGCACACAGTGTGATGGCTGTATCTTCATCAGAAGCCGACTTAAGACAGTCGTCCACGTAAAAATTTTTCCTGACTGTTTTAGCCGTCTCTTGTCCAAACTCCTCTGCGAAATCCATTGCGCATTTCTGGAGTGCAAAGGTGGCGACACTTGGCGATGATGTAGCACCGAAGATATGCACCAGCATCTTATGTTCAACAAGATCCTGCTCATAGTTGCCGCCAGGCCACCATAGAAATCTCAGGAGATCCGTGTCCTCATTACACACTTTAACCTGATGGAACATGGCCTCCACGTCTGCCATGACCGCCACAGCCTCCTGGCGGAACCTCATAAGGACCCCCACCAGCGAGCTTGTAAGGTCCGGGCCTGGTAGGAGCTGCTGGTTCAGCGATGTTCCTTGAAAGCTTGCGCCGCAGTCGAACACAACACGCAACTTCTGCTTGGTTGGATGTCTGACTCCATGGTGTGGCAAATACCACGTTCGCCCCTCAGTAAGTTCACACTCATCACCTTCAAGCTTTATGGCATAACCTTTCTTAAGCATGTCGTCCATGAACGTCACATATTCTCCATAGAACTTGCTGTCCTTTGAGAACCTCTTCCGTAAGTTCAGTGCACGTTGCTCCGCTGCTATATGGTTTTGCTTAATGTCAAGTTGTCATGACAAAGATATTTACTGACTAAGTGCTCTTGGTTAATGTCAAGTTGTCATGACAAAGACATGGTCAGCCTATGTCATCTTGGTAAATGTCAAGTTGTCATAACAAAGACACCCCAAACAATGTCAAGTTGACACTAAAAGATGACATAAGAAACCGCATGACAGCAGTCATTGACATTCATTAATGTTCATGACAAGTGTTATGTCATAGTTTTGACAATGTCATGTCAGTCTTATGAACACCCCTTCAAATAAAGTGTTACCGCATTACCTGACGATTTTTATACAGTGATCGTTCAAACGTCTAATTCTTTAGTTTTGTTCATGTAAATGGTTCAGCTCAGTGAACCAGACATGTTCGATTTGAATGTTTCTTCTCGTGCATACATTAAACAGATGATATGTTCTGTCTCCTGTGTGATTTTGAATGTATGTTGCTGTTGCCGTACAGTGTTGTTGGTGTGTGAGTTCACAGGAAACGTGCAACACAAAGTCACCAGAGCAGATACCTCATTGCTTTTTTGAGTGTATCATGTCACATACGAATCTAATATTCTACAATAATTCATAATCCACTGAATATGACACACCACCGGATCAGTTGACCACTAGATATTTAATTACAAGCTCCACCAATTTGAGTTGTACTGCCGTTTGTGCTCTTCAATAAGTCCAGTAATTAAAAACTTGTCAACTGCAGCCAGGAGGCACGTGACCGTCCATGGTACAGAATGTACTGTACACTCTTCCATATACACAATAAATTACTTGGCAAAATCAAACAGTGTGTTGACACAACAATGAGAATAGAAAATATATTTGTCTGCTCCGGGTCTGCAGTAGCATGTAATAGCAGAAAAACTATTCCTGGAGAAGAAACAAGTAAAAGTGTGCACACACCCCAATACTGAACATTTATACATCATACATTTGTATTGCATTTGTATACATTTGTTTTCCTTCACAGCGCAGAAGTATAATACCTTTTTGCAATAATCGATGTGTATCGATGTGTCCTGTGAACGGGTCAAAATTTGCTAACAGCCAGTCATCAACCAGGTCACCAGCAGACACAGCAGCAGCTAATATCACTGACTAGTCCAACAGCAGTCAGCCCAGCTCGGCGTCTGTCTTTCAGCCTTTTATTGAACAAAGCTTGCTTAACTCCCAGGGTGCTCTGGGATCACAGTCCAGGCAGCCCGGCTAACAAACTGAGCTAACATGAGCTAACAGCAGCTACAGTTGGCAGCAGTTTACTTCACTGTCATTCAGGAAACTCTGTAAATCACAGAGTTGGGGCGGAGCAGCCAGGAGGAAAACCAGAAAACATTTTCCCCATAAAATAAAAATGCAGTATCACGTACAATGGACCTACAGGCTGCAGATTGGGAATGAAGGAGACACCATTAGGCACAGGTGATAAAGCAGGTTCTCTACTGGTCTCTGGTTGAATTACTGGCACATTGACACTTTGGACGTCCTTGGGCTAGATACTGAACCCCAAATTACTCCCTCAACTTACTATTAGAGAGTGTTTGGAAAGGAAGCACTGTATCCCTCCTGATGAGCAGTTGGCAGGCAGCCTCTGCCATTCACCTGGTTTAGTCCAGTCAGTGTAGCATCAAAATAATTTAACATTGTTTATTAGTTATATATTAATATAATGTTGCCTCAACATTGAATCAACATTCATACCATGAACACTGCAAAACCTTGTTGATGCCTGCAAGTTAACAGACTCAGCTACCAAACACACTCACAAGAAAGAAAGCAAGAAAGACATAAAGAAAGAAAGCTAATACAATTTCAGAGAAGTGAAACATTTGTTTTCATTTTCACTAAATACTTGTTTGAATGAATCCTGTACCGGATTACTGGAGAGAGGAAAAAAAATAAAATTTAAAGAATGAAAGAAAACAATTAGGAATCAAATAAAGACGTGTGAGAGGTGAGCAGTGATGGATATTTTCTCACCATGGTAACATGTTGATGGTGCGTGACACACACACAAACCTGGCGTACTTGCTCAGCCGGTAATTATAGAAGCCAGTGAGGCTGAGAGGAGCAACAGCACAAGCTTCAGCTCTGAAAGAGAGACCTACTGTCACCCCTATCATTCTTATTAGGCCTACACATCTGCTTTTAGTCATATAGATGTGTTGATTCAAACTTCAATAGATGCTGAATGCTATTAAATGTCATTAATTGTTGTAAAACTCTCATTTACTACATGATTTTCACACAGACTCTCTCTCTCTCTCTCTCTCTCTCTCTCTCTCTCTCTCTCTCTCTCTCTCTCTCTCTCTCTCTCTCTCTCTCTCTCTCTCTCTCTCACACACACACACACACACATATGCACACACACACATATGCACACACACATATGCACACACACACACACACACACACACACACACACACACACACACACACACACACACACACACACACACACACACACACACACACACACACACACAATGACAACGCCATGAGTTCTTAGACATCATGTTCCTGAGTTGTGACTCAAACTGCTTACAAATCTCTACATTCACCTCAATAAGAAAAAAAAGAGTCTTTATAAAAAGAGTTATAAAGAGTCCTGCATGGTCCTGCAGGATTCCAGACAAACGTGTCCATCTAACTTTGACATCATCTGAAAACTGTCATTTTATAAGCTGCAGCTGTTAACTCATGGAGTCATGATGGGTGACAGTTTGCTCAATTTGAATTCATGCAATCCGTTAAAATAGTAACCAGCCAGCGAGGAGTCAAATACTAAGTTAGACAATTTAATGGCTGAAATAACTCGATGAACTGCAGATATGCAACATGTTTTTTCAAATCAAAATCAAATCCAGTTTTGTTGTAACATACATAATAATACACAGGACAACATATGATGAAATTCTTAGTTACATAGCACCAGCACTAGTAGCAAATAAAGATGAATCTGACAATAAAATTTAAGAGAATCAAACAAACTGATTACATAAAATAAAAATCTATATAAATGAACAATACAATTAGTCAGTAGAATCAGTAGAGCAATGTTTCCATCCAAATGTATCACAAATTTTAAAGATTCAGTGTGAAAGATGTGTGTCTATATAGGTGCAGTTGCAATCTGCAGCTTCACCTCTATATCTCTCTCTGTCGGACCTGGGGTGATTGAGGTCCTTCACGATTCTCTCAGCATTTGCCTTGCACCTCTTAGTGTAAATGTCTTGTAAGGCTGAGAGTTGACATCTGATGGTGCGTTCAGGTGAACCTCTGCTGGGCCTGGGACACTCTATTGTGGAGGTATAGAAAGTCTTCAGCACATTGAGGGGCAGTTTGAGGTCTCTCAGGCATCTGAGGTGGTAGAGATGGTGTCAACTTGAGAAGACCATGACTGGTTCTATGTGACGCTATCTACACACTCCATAGAGACCCCATTAATACTGAGGGGATGATAATTCATCTTCTGCTTCTTCCCAAAGTCCATGAGTTTCTTAGTTTTGCTGATAGCAGGGGCGGACTGGGACAAAAAAATCGGCCCTGGCATTTTGGACCAGACCGGCCCACAACATTTGATAACACACAGTTTTTTCAGTGCAACTGTGCAAGTCTTTAAAACAACCTAGCTCAACAGGACATAAATACAGCCTGTTTATAATATATTTATATAAACAAACACACAACTGCATTGACATAACACTAGCAATGAACAAAATTATGTCATTCATTGCAGGCTAACTTACATTGTCTTTAGCCACCTAGCTACATAAAACAGCACATTTTTTTCCAGGCCTAAATAGGAGCTTACCCGAGGACTAGTTGAACAAAGAAACTGAGAGTGCTGACTCTTCAGTTTTCACTCACATTTTTGGTGAGTGGTGGCTTTAAATATGCCTAGGCTAGAATTACTGGAATGTACAGATACCTGCAGCTGCATTCACATAACATAGACAAAATGATATAATTTTTAAAAGTGAGATTTTCTATCAGTTATGTAGCCTACATTGTCCCTACCATCTAGGCTACATAAAGAACTGCTATATCTGCAGGACAAAAAAGCAACTTAGCCAGCCTAGTACTCACCCCACAAACAATAATAGTCTAATAAGAAATTAGACTTATTGTTATTGTTGGTGAATAGTGAAGTTTTCTCACATTAAAGACTATTTTATTTAGAATGAAGTGTAGCCTACAATGTCTTACAATCAAAAGAACACTAATGCTCATTTTACCTGCATTAACCTAACCAACTTGGCCATAGGGCAATAGACAGAATTATTTGATTGACATTTTATCATATTCATCAAGAGGTTGGGTGGCTTTATCCCACTCGTTGCATTTCATACATGTTCTGACAGTAGTCCAGCAGGTTCTACAACATGTTGAGTGCCACTGCCACCGGCACCACTGTCATCAGAGCCGGGAGCTGATGAAGCCCTGCTGTGGCAAACATGTTGGTGATTTTAACACACTTAGCAGCATCTGCCCGAAGCATCTTCTTATCGCGTTTTTCTGCGCCACCTTTACGTTGCACGGTATGCCAGATTGCCAGTCCGTTTCTGGCTGATAGTCACAAAGAGGTTGTTCTCCTCACAGCAGTTGCAGGTGAGCCGTCTGGAGTCTGCTCATCAGGAAGCTGAAGATCCAGTTGCACGGGGTGGTGTTACATCCAAGGTCTTTAAGACAGCAGCTCACAAACAGCATTTTAACATAACTTCCCTTCCTGATGTCCACATGGGCCAGGGCAGTGTGGATGAGGTGATTTATGGCATTGTCTATGTGTCTGTGGGTTTAAAGTCAGTGATAGTGAGGAGGTCAGGAGGTCTTTGTCAAGCCTCTGAAAACACATCATCGCCACAGAGATCAGAGCTGCTGACAAGCAATCATTTAGAAAACTGAGTTGAGGTTTCTTCATAACAGGGACCACAGTCAACAGAAAATGGTTGGCAGCTGGTCAGTATGGAGAACACATCAGATTCTGTCCGGTCCTGCTACATTTCTCATAATGTTGTGCATGCCTCTATCTAACAGGGCCCTGACCCTGGCCATGACGACTGATGGTGTTAGCCTCGAAGCATGCGTACAAGGTGTTGAGCTCTTCAAAGAAACGTCTGCAGTCACTGTCCTGAAGCAGCTTTGCTTTGTAGTCTGTTACGTAAGTGATCCATGCCACAAGCATCTGGAATAAGTATGTTGTTATTATGATTGCATTTTATAATAGTGTCTTGGCCTCCATCACTGCTCTACAGATGGTGTATGATGCAATTTTGTGTTCAGCTCAAGTAATTCATAATCTTTAGCCCCTTTCAGATGTGCATCTTGTTATGTAGATTTACATGTTCTCCTTCATGGTTTATGTAACCAGTCTTACAGGGTCAGACCTAACATTTCAAACTTCAAAATGTGTTCCTGATTATCATTTTAATGCACAAAGAAAACTAGTACAATAAACCGTGAAACACAAGATTGAGTCAGTTTTACAGCAAGTTGTTGAGATGTTTTCCATGTCAGTACACTGTCTTGTACAGTGTCTTTTTTTCCTGACCAAAAGACAAACAGGCAAAAAAGAAGAAAAAAGAAACAAATAACTGTAATGACTCTGTAACTCTGCCCATCTTTTAGTCCGCTTTGACTGCACAACTTGAAAGGTTTTCTGCAGTGATTAAAACAGTGCTACAGAGCAATGCCTAACATTATTATAATCTTTAATCCATCTCCAAGACGTCACCTTCTATTTTAATAAGCTTATGAACACATGTGTTTTCTGCATTTGGTTGGATTTTCTCAGTTTTCAGCTTTTCTTCTAAATGCCTTTGTGTGTTTTCTAAAGTTTCAGTGCATAAGCTCACAGGACTAGTGTAAGATTGGTGTTTTGGGGGTGCATGGTTGCTTGAACCTGTGTGCACTTTCTTTCCCCTTGACTCCCCAGTAGAAAGAAAGTGCACACGGGTTCAAGATATCTTATGGAGAATGGAGGATTCATCAGTACACTTGTCATAACATGATGCCACCTCCATTCTGAAGAAGCTGTCCTCTTTTGCTTGTCTATATGCCCTCAGAACTACAAGAGACACTACAAGAGAGGCTTCTACATTATGTGTCTACTCTAGGGAGTGAGACAGCCCTATCCTTTGACCTCGGTTACCATAGTAATGATCAGAATGGAGACTATCCTAAACAAAAACATACAGCTACTCTGTATCTTAAGGAGATGAAGTGAGTTTCCCCATAGCAATCTAACATTTAACAATGTCCTTACATTGACCTGAAGATATGCTTGATCCTGTGTAACTCCATATTTATCATGCTAGAATAGAGTATTTCCTCAAAGGGAGCACAATAACAAGACTGTGCTAAACACAAATTAGACAATACCTAATGCCTGAAATTTTATATCCGGAGATGTTTGAAAGAATGAAACTACAATAAAAAATGCTGTTAAGTCATCACTGGTCCAGATCTGCAGATAATCAGATATGGGGGATCAAGTATCCCCCATATCTGCGTCGTTATAACACACTTTCTGCAAAAAGAAACACACAAACCTTGCAAACCATGCATAGGTGCATGTCCGTAACGTCCAATTCTACACCAAGCTAGGACAGTAGTTATCTTAACCCGGGTAATAATCCAGCCTGGAATGTGCACAATAAAAAGTAAGATTCTGTATCTCATAAATAATGAAACTGATAAGAAAACATATGATGTTTGCAGCGACGGAAAGAATGCTGAAAATCTGTATTCAAGTAGAAGAACTTACATTACTGAAATATTACCAACTAAAAGTAAAACTACTGGTGTTAATACTAAAGTAAAAGTGCAGAGTGTTCTTTTAAAAAACTAGTATCAGTTACTTTTGAAATGTTGTGTTTTAATACATTATCTATAAGGAAGTCAATTGAAAGAGGAGATCCATGTAGAAAAAAACCCACACCCACATTCCTCTGATGAATGATAAAAGGTATGAATGTATGATTTCTTTTCTAAAAGAAATATGCAGATAAAACAGGGATTCTGTTAAAAGATATTAAAATTACGTCTAAACCTGCATGGAGCACATGAAGTTTCTTACAATGTGATGAAACAGCCAGGCCAGAGACTTACTCAGATTTGCTAGCAATGCATAGAAAAAATAGAACAGATGCCAAAACTATTGCTGCAGACTGTCTGAACAGCCTGGTTATTTAACATGGGGGCAGTGCTTTGCAGCGCTTATGCCTCCTGAGTGTTCCAAATTCAAACTGTTGGCATATCCAAGTGGTGAATTATGATTTTTAAAACAGTGAAGTAGATTTCTAGTGTTACACATACTAGCAACATGTGTGACTTTTGCACCAAAAAAAAAAGGTAGATCATTTTGTCAGGCGTCTCTGTCATTCTGTGGCCAGTATTACTGTTTTGCACTATGTAACTTGCTTTGGGTACATTCACCTGCAAGAAATACATACTGCTTTATGGCACTATGTCACATACAACTATTTGACTCATTTTGGTGAAACTGGATCATATTTTCTTATTTTTCCAGCTGCTTAACTCTTTGTGATTTACAGAGTTTCCTGATGAACAGTGAAGTAAACTGCTGACAACTGCAGCTGCTGTTAGATAATGTTAGCTCAGCTTGTTAGCCAGGCTGCCTGGACTGTGAGCTCAGAGCAATAGTGTAGTGGATCAGAGAATATTTGGACCACCAGGAAGAGGAGGTTTTTAGACCCAGGGCAGTGGGAATACACCCGGGGTCCAGCAGCAGAACAGGAGCTGGGCAAGCAGGCAGCTAGTAGTACGGCTGTCCATATCTACCACAGTAGGATTACACTAACCTAAATCACAAAAACGCCATTTTCTGTGCATTTGTATAAGCACCTAAAAAATGTAGTGAGCAGTTGTCTTTGTGTTAGCCTTGGATGTATGAGAAGCTTTTTTGTCTTTGTCTGGATTAGTAATCTATCAATGTTTGCACTTACTGTAAATCACTCTGGATAAAAGCTTGTTAGTGGCTGCATTACTAATGTAAATGTTGCTAAGATTGCAGCAGAGTAAGCCGGTGCTTTCAGAAGCATTCAATTATTTACCTTTTAACATAATAGCTGCTTTTTGTAGACACTTTTATCTGAAGTCCTGGACAGTGCAGTGAGTGCGGTCATGAGTGTCCAGAGTGGAGCTCAAACCTTTCATGCAGCTGCTACAACTTTGTCTTCATCCAACCACAAAGGCAACCACTAACCCTTAGGAAAATCAATGATAATGAATCATTGACTTTGGTTTATTTACTGGGAAGGCTGCAGCCTCACTACATAATAATGTCATAATACCATGACATGTGTTTTTTGGATTCATATGAATGGCACATTACAATGATTTACATCCAATAATAGAATAGTCGATAGAGTAACAACAGAAAGCAAATCTGAACACTAATATACTCTTTACTGAAGTAGCCACAGCAACCACAGAGGTGAGAATACTCAATCCAAGCATGAAAATGAACAAGAGGAGAGGAAGAAAGAGCGACATATCAGCCACAGTCTACTATGCTCAGGTCCAGTGCACCCAACCCCAGTGCCTAACCCTGTGGGTGGTGGGCCCACAGGATGGTAGCCATCAACTGAGGTGGTTCAGGCACCTGATCAGGATCCTCTGGGATGCTCACTCACAAAAGTAAGACTGCAGCTACTTTCTCACTTGCCCACAGGTGCATGTGGAGGGCAGCGGTGTATGATCATAGTGTGTGTGTGTGTACCTGTATCTGTATAGGTATGCAAACTCAATTTAGTCAAGACTCAATAACTCTGTCTTTCCATCAACTCAAGCCTGTGTGTCTGTATTCCACTGCAGCAGAGACGTCATAGCTGTCCCAGCCTCGCTGCACTAGAGTTTCAGAAATGCATGTAGTAGCTTGTGTGGCTGCTAACTGATACCCGATCAGTAAAGGAACTAAGCTGCTGCAAAGCTATTTGATTCAGAAAGCAGCGATGCTTCCATTGTGCTACTGGGAAATGTAGTTAAACTGGTAATGCTGCTACGGGCCAACACTGACTGTCACTCTGTTCACTCAAAAATCAGTTAATGCAGTTTATTAAGTAGTTAATGTATTTATATTTATTAATACATCACACACACACACACACACACACACACACACACACACACACACACACACACACACACACACACACACACACACACACACACGTGTGTGCCTCAGGTGTCATGTATCTCACCAGCTGATTCTCCATTACTCCATCACGTCTTGGGCATTCATCGTCCTTTGGCTCTGATTCATGTACCTAGCCTAAGGCTGCGGCTTTGGTTCTTGCATGACACCAGCTCCACTCCCCATCAGCATTCCCAGCTGGCTCCCCCCTCGCCGCGAGCCTGAAAACCTCTTGCTTCCAGTGGTCCAAAGCTCTTTTGCCAGTGGTGTAAAGAGAAACACAGCGCTTTGACCTCAAGCTTCAGGCAGCACAGGCTGGGTTAACTAGCTCAGTGGTTAACTGATTTTTTTCTGACCATCAGGAAACTCAAGTGCAGCTGGAGGAAAACCAAAAAAACATTTTTTTTCCATAAAATATGAACCAGTATCTGGAGCCCAAAGTGATAAGAGCAGGTGTCAGAGTCATCATTCACCTTGTTACAAGTCAGTGTAGCATCCCAGTGATTTAATTTGAAGGTTAAAAAAAAAGTGGCTTTAAAGGCTTTAAACTAAAACTAAATATCTTTGGGCCTTTGAAGAAATTTGAAGATGTCACCTTGGCTCTGGGTGCACATTCTTTTTTCTTCTACACTTTTTTATAAGCTGTATTGATTAACCAGAACAACAACCAACTGGGTGAAATCGTGATGAGGTCCTGCTGTACTGGATTAAATCAGTTAAGTGTTCCAGAGGTCAGGTGCACTGCTGCTGCCACCTCAGCGCTCCTCAGTCTGGGAGTATATTTGCAGCATTGCTTTCCTAATGATAGTGCTCTGTCATGTCTCCATAGTCTGTTCTGTCACCTCCTATTCTGCTCACAAGGCCTAACAGACTGTTGATGAATAGTTTTGTAGTTTTAATCTGTTCCATAGGCCGTACACATTTTCCTCTGCTTTCATATTGTCCTGGAGTCAGTCCTGACTGCACACTATGTGCTTGTGTAACAGCTCATGGCTCCAACATTTTTCTGCTTGCACAACTGGAAATGTGGTGTCGCAGCCTCGCCCCTGCTCCACTGAGAGAACATTAAATTAATAGCAGATAGTCACCAAGACTTTGCACATCCTTTTCAATCACTTGGCAATAATTGCAGCAGTGTTTCTGCACAGCTCCTCTCCGCTGGGCGGAGACTGCTGCCAGAGATGCTCTATGTTTGAGAAGAAGGCTCACTCAGTGAACTGCTGTGCAGCACAGATGGAATACAGGGTAGAATTATTGGAATGGGGCCAGTGGGGAAAGCACATCCTCAAAGGAATATTACAAAAAACAACTCACTATGAACACTGAAACTGAAATATCTTACATATATCATATAATTTGAGAGGGCAGTACATCTTAAAGCCTCATGGAAACAGACACATATGTAATAGACATATTATGAACACACACACACACACACACACACACACACACACACACACACACACACACACACACACACACACACACACACACACACACACACAGATGTAGAAACATGGCTGTTCAACATGGTGGACTGTGTGTTAGAAGACCTGTGATGTCTATAGATATAAAAGATTCATTCTCAGCTAACAAAAACATAACCATCCATATTTTCAGATGATTATACACTAATGAAAACATAGCTATGAACATTACATTATATCGATGTCATATTCTGTAAATAGAGCCTCCTAAATCTGACACATTGGACCTTTGAATTAATTCAAAAGTAAAAATATTATTGTTAAATTTGCCAATTTATAATTGTATAGATCAATTATTATTTTTGATATTAATAAAATCTGTTTAAATTGTGGTATGGAATGTGTGGGATTGACCACATGAGTTCCTCGGTTTAAATGTGTAGGTCTCTTTCATGTGAAGATAACCTTGAACATTAACAACACATGATCAGATGGAATATGAAACATATGAAACAACAAAAATAATCTGAGGACATGAACCATATTCACACAAATGTTTGACCTTAGTCATCTGGACCAGAGTGGATTGATTCTGCATCACAGCACGTCTGAAATGTTTTAAGCTGTTCTTCTAAAAGACAGAACAAAACGCTTGGTGTCATAAACACAGGTGATTCATGACAAATCAAATGTTGACACTTCAGGACAGCTCACTGCACTTAGACTAGGAATGACAGCACGTCACGTTGGATGTATTTATGTCCAATGTCCTTCATGTGGACAGTAAGGTTGTGGTCAGGATGCTGATGGGCTTCTCATGTCTGACTGTTACATTACACACAGGCAGGTACAAACTCATGGTCCCTTTTTTGCTCACCAGAACCACAATCTGAGCCAAAGTTAAGCTGTACCATAGCTGCCATTCGCACATTTGACCCAGTGGACGGATTCTCACTGTTGGCACTGACATACATGAACGGACACTGCAGTTAAGATGTGAAATTCACTTGAAACATCTTAAAACATTCTATGAATCACTCCAGGTGCAGCCTTGGACCACAATGCACCGCATGGCAGCATTGGCCGTATATTAAGCGTGAAAACGACGCCTCTCACCATCAGAGTGAGACCTCTTCCGCCCCTCCCTCTCCCCCTGTCCTCCCCATGCTCTCTCCCCCTCCTCTCCCGTGACGCTGAAGCAGCCGAGCCGCTGCCGGTTCGTTCCCCTCACTCCGCCCGGCTTGCTGCGTGCTGCACACCGCGTTTTAACAGGAGGCACACAGAAACAGAGCGGGTACAGAAACCACCGGGAACAGATCTGCACCTGAAGTGCACGCACTGAGGATTAACGGAGAGGGAAAGTTGAAGCGCTGCTGCGACAAGGAGCCGCTCCACACTGCTGTCCAGTTATCAAGGTAACCAAACCAAACCAGTCTTTTTACGCATGGCAACCGGAGAACGAGCCGGTCACAGCAGATGTGTGGAATAAAAAGAGGAGGGTGAAGAGTGACCCCCAGTCGGTGGTCTTCATGCAGCATCATGACCAGCATTAGAAACACAGAGCGAACTGAATACCCTCAAACTTCATCAGTCTCATGATGAGTGTGCGGGCTCCGGGTTTACAGCCCCATCCTCACACCCCACACAAACACAGCTCAGTGATCAGTGAGCTGGGTGAATGCGGGTTTCACCTTTAACTGCATCCTTGAAGGGAATAAGTGTTGAAAGATGATGGAGGTGCGCACATGAGCTGCAGCGATGATGTCTGTGTTCAAAAGATAAATATGGATAATGAGATCTGGCAGTGCGCAGGACTTTGACGTCGCTGCTTCTTATATATACTGTATTTGTGTGTGTATCTGTGTGATTGTGTGTGTGTGTGTGTGTGTGTGTGTGTGTGTGTGGTGTGTGTGTGTGTACAGTCATTGGAAAGAGACTGTTTGGAAACACAGCGCGGTTTGTGCGTTCAAGTATCTCCAGTGTGGCTTTCCATGTCGCCTCGTGTCCCGGCGCATTTTGCCCCTGCATGACATTCATTCTCTCTCTCTCTCTCTCTCTCTCTCTCTCATCTCACTCTCCGTCGTCTCTCTCATCTCTCTTCTCTCATCTCTCTCTCTCTCTCACCTCTCTCTCTCTCCAGTGCTCTCTCCTCATCTCGCTCTTCTTCTCTCTCCTCTCTCTCTCTCTCTCTCGGCCTTCTCTCTCTCTCTCTCTCACACACACACACACACACACACACACACACACACACACATATTCCCTCTCCCTTTTCCCATCTATTCAGTTCAGTTCAGTAAGACTGACTTCAAATCAAACAAATCTTCCATGTAAAATATTTATAAATCCTCTCTCTCACTCTTTGCACGTGTGTGTGTGTGTGTGTTTGCAGCAGAAGCGTATCATTCTCAACAGATGTTGAGGGTGAAGCTGTGAAATGCATCTGGAGAGAGAGAACCCTTTAGGACAGATGTAATTGTCACCAGTGGTATTTAACTCTGTCTGTCTCTCCCTCACACACACACACACACACACACACACGCACACACACACACACACACACACACACACACACACACACACACACACACACACACACACACACACACACACATTCTCACACTGTCTCCTTGTTTCTGCTGTTGACTCCACATTCTTTGGCTGTGACAGGCGGGTGTAGCAGCCAGAAAGCTAGCCAAGCGTGTGTGTGTGTGAGTGTGTGAGCATCGGTGCATGTGATTGGGTGGATTCACTCTTTTCCTCTCCTTGCTCAATATTGGACTGTGCGTGTAAACATATATGCAGTGTGTGTGTGTGTGTGTGTGTGTGTGTGTGTGTGTGTGAACAGCAGTGACCAGTGGGGGGCCATGACCATCTCACCTGTAACAGACCTCATTTATATGTAAAACCTTTGATCTATTCTTACCACTGGTTAATAATTCACAAACAGTCATCATCTTTTCGTTCGTTTGTCGTTTGTTCTCCTGCAGGTTTCAGTCGTGTTCTGTGTGTGTGTGAGAGAGTAAATTTATCACCTTTCTGACCATTTCATCAGGTGAAGCCTGTTTTCCCTCTGAGGGGACTCTAGCCTTCAGGCTCTGTTTGGAAATGATAAAGATTCATTGCTGATGTGAATTTAACGGTGGCACGGCGCAGATCCAATTCATATTATGGAAGAGTGACAGCATAATACTGGAGAGATTTAAATATATTCTCAGTTATTTTGGTCTTATGTGAGGACACTAAGTTTATAAATAGAGGTGTCACTCTTCACATCGCTATGTTTAATTTAATTCTAACACCATAGCATGGATATTATTACACGTCTGTGAATACTGAGTTTAATGTCCTGATTTGGGATTTCATGTCAGTTTTGACTTTATTTTATGTATGTTTAATATTTGTATTTAGAATGTTGTGTGTATTAGATGATTACAGTTCACAGACAAAAAGCTTAGGGAGAGACAGATGGGTGCAAAGATCCTCGGCTTGGGGGTGTAGATTAGCTCAGTTGGTAGAGCATCCCGCCCCATGTATAAAGGCCCAGCAGCAGCCCAGGGTTCGAATCCGACCTGCGGCTCTTTGCTGCATGTCAGTCCCATCTCTCTCTCTCCCCACATTCCTGTCACTCTTCAGCTGTCTCTATCAAAAATAAAGCTTAAAAAAGGCCCCTTTAAAAAAAGAATGGATGAGGATGTTGTGGTTATATGGTGTATCTTTGTAGGAATGTTGTTATGTTATATTTTAAAATTTGAAATAATTTCAAAGTACTCATTGTTCTTCAGCTTTGCACTCCGCAATAACACATCGTAAGAAGACATGGAAAGTGTGGTGCTTACACTCAAGCTGCTGTCAGTATTCAAGTTTTTGGTGGTTTGTGTTCATTTGGGCGACTTTTGTGACATTTGTGTGTTTTTCCTATATTAAAAGTTATTTCGGTGAATCAGACCTTCTTTCAGTTGTCCGGTCTGACTGCTGCGATGCAAAGTGTTAACTTCAATTTATATTCAGCTCCACAGTCATAGGTGTGTTATTAAGAGCATTCCATCCAAAACTTTATTCTAATATTAGTATTCTGTTTCATGTTGCATCGTTCACCTGCTTTATGGGCCATTGAGTTATTTTAACTTATTTATTTATTATTTTCTCTGTATTGAGGTCCACATTTTTTATTTGCACTATTAATTTCCAGACTGACATCCACAGTCACATAGATTTTATTCAGATTCAGTTCAAGAGATGAGGTTCACAGATCACGTTTTATTGTGTGATTCATTTTTTGAATAATATTTGGTGAGACACTAAACTCAATATGAGGAGTATAAATAGTCGAAAACAATTTAGCACAGGAAACGAGGCAGACAGCTTCTAATGACTTCAGGTGTGCAGCGTTACAGCAGCGTCAGACAGCCACCAGAGAGGCTGTGAACTCTTGTTCCTTGTTTGTAGTTTGTTTTTCGGAACGTCATGATGAAAGTGGCAGTGTTAATGTAGTGGCTACGTCTCCCATAGATGCAAGAAAGAAAATGTTGTTAATTTGACGGCACATTTACTTGGTTAGTCATCCAAAGTAAGTAGAGCTCTGGTGAGTTTCACATCTCTTCTTTACATATGAACAGTCAGATTGCTGTCATTGCAATAAAATCACAAATCAAACATACCTTTGCCACCCACACCTCCCAGGTACTGAGCTCCATTTAGAATGAATGAACTTCTGACTGCTACAATACATGTGATCACTGAAGTTCTTTGATATTTGATGATATTTTTGTGAATTAGCTCCAGCTCTCCTTTCATGAGGAAAGAACACCGAAGGCCTCTTTTTCAGAATCACAGAATCCTCGAGCAAGAACACATTTCTATTAAGTTGTCTAACATAACTATTATTCATCCAGACAAGCTGTCCAAGAACACTTATTTATTTATTTATTTATTTATTTATTTATTTATTTATTTATTTATTTATTTATTTATTTATTTTATTTATTTATTTATTTCCTGTTTACAGCAACCGCAGTGAGGAGCAGTTGTCTGGGGACTAGGAGGGGTTCCTCACACACAGGCACACACACACACACACACACACACACACACACACACACACACACACACACACACACACACACACACACACACGGCAAGAATGATTTGACAGGTGAAGAACAGTACATTTTCCGCACTGGTGATGCTGCAGCTATGGGGCTGTTTGCAGTAAACCTGTGAGAAACATCAGAGGTTACAAAACAGGTTTGGATTTTGGTTTCATAAATTATGGATTGTGTTCTCTTGTTTTAGGGAATGTATTTTAAAAAAAGAAAAGAGTTTTCTGGGTGCATTCTCGTGAATATTTATCAAAGCTTAACTTTGTGACCTCTATGACATTTTTTAGCCTCGCTGTCCGATTTCTGTCTATACACAGCTGTCATAGCTTACACATTGTGCTACTGTTGATACTACGATCACTGAGGTAATACCACACTTCTAATAGAACTTATAATACTGCTTCTCTCAGTGCAGCTACTACACCACTCAGATAGCTGCTACTGTTAGCACTGCTGTTATTTCTATTATTATTATTATTATTATTATTAGTAGTAGTAGTAGTAGTAGTAATAGTAGTAGTAGTAGTAGTATTATCTGCAGTTATCAGAAGGTGGTTTTCTGTTGCAGGGAACGTTCATTATCGAGTGAAGGTCTTTTGGTTATGGAAAGTAAAGCTCCATGTCTGAACAGAAAGTTATGATGACTTTTTGTTTTATTGATTTGTTGTTCTTATAATATGGCTGTAAAGAGCTGTCTCTCAGCTGTCTCTGTATCTCACTTTTATTTGTGATCTAGTGGATGCATGGCAAAATGATTTGTTTTCTCTATTATGATAGAGCTGTAATATTATCTCTGATGAAATAAAAATGATTTTTAGAAACTAGCTCACAAAATCAAGCTAAAACTCTGTAATGAGACATTTACAACCAGAAATGAAAATCTAGAGAAGATTCTAACAACAAACATGTGTCTGCTTCAGAGCCTCCACTCTCCTGTTACTGTCCGCCTCAGCTGCTAAACTATTAACAACAAGGCTGTCCTTCATGTTTCCACAGAGCACATTGGCCTAATCAAAGCTATTTGACTATTTTAGATTGAAATCATCATAATCCAGGTTAATAATCATCTGACACTGACGTGTGCATCAGTCTGACCTGGTTCAGAGATCACAGCTCGCCGTCTGTCCTGGACTCAAAACTCAAAATGTTATTTATCCAAAGCTCTCCACCTTCTATCTATAGGTTTGAGTAGAGTTTTCAGTAAAGGGAGATGTGACTACAACCAAGCCCTGGAAGTGAGACAGCGAGAGAGAGAGAGAGAGAGAGAGAGAGAGAGAGAGAGAGAGAGGGAAGGGAGGAGGAGTCTGTCGGCAGTCTAATCCTATAGCAGCATAACTAAGGCATGACCTGAGCCAGCCCTAACTATAAGCTTTATCAAAAAGGAAAGTCGGAGGATATTAAGGTACTATGGGTTTTGCATCATGATCTCAACTGCCCATCACTTATGATTGGACGTGAATCTGCTACGTTCAAAAGATCCTGATGACTACAGGTTTTCTTTAGTAATGGTGGTGTATACAAATGTATGCTAAAAAGGGATGGTATGTTAGTGTGTGTATGTGTATGTGTGTGCACACATTGTGATATCATGGGGTTGCAGCAAATACTACGCCACTATTAAGGACATTTCATGTGTTATTTGGCACCTTTGAAGCTTTTTCCAGATGTCAGTTTTGGATGTGCAGGAAAGGACAAACTCACTTTGTTGTCATGGTAACGATAATAAATGTGGTTTGAAACGGTCTCACTTTGGTTAGATTTAGGCACCAATGGTTCTGTTAAAGTTATTTGGCGTTAGTAGGCTTGTGTGCAACATTTCTGGTGTGTGGCTACAGGTACTGGCAAAATCAAACCAGGAATTAAGTAATGAAATAACAGATACAATTTTTTTATTGAAGACTCATTACGTGACAAAACATTACACAACTATTTAAAATAATAAGAGATATATTCTACCAACTTATTATACAATATTCTCTCTGCAGTCAATTGTAAAGCAAATTAGCTGCTGTTATAGTTAGGTTCTATAATTTCTGCTGCTGCAACAGATGTTAAAGGTAGTTACAGCTGTTATTGTTGGTTATGTTTGCAGACTGATCCATCTGCCAGCCTGATATTGATATACAGTATATAATAAACCAAGCTGACAGACAAAATGAATTCTTTGTCTCTGACTGTAAAAGAAGAAATCAACCTTGAATCTAGGGCTGCTCGATTATGGAAAAAATCAATATCACGAATTTTTTGGTCAATAATGAAACATGATTATTCAAACGATTAATTTTGAGTTTCACAATGCATTTATTCATCATTTCTCTCTCTCTCTCTCTCTCTCTCTCTCTCTCTCTCTCTCAAAAAAAAAAACACTTTATTGATTCTTTATGCAACATTTTTTAAATATGTACTTTACAGCTGTTTTGCAATGTATAAAGCATTAAATCAATAAAATAAATGTACTTTATGGAACATTAAATAAGGCATAGAAAAACATAAATGTATCCAAAATAAACTATGGATCCGGCTGCTCTGCAAATTCTCCATATTTATAGAACAAATAAAATATAATAGTAAGCATAAGCATCAATAAGCAATAAGCATCTTCTTGAAACCCTCACCCTCGACTGTATTAATGGGTTGCATATCTTTAGCTAAGAAATACCCAATGGCAGTTTGTTACGACCATTAAAGGGTATGAAAGTAGTAACACAAAACCCAGATTTTAGAAGGTTAAACAAGAATAGTTTATTAAATGAAATTTCAGATTGTCTTTTAACAAAGGGGGGAGAGGCAAAAAAGGGAACGAAGGGCGAGCGGGTGCTGTCAAAAGAACAAACAAGTATAACAAAAGGAGAACTCTAACAGAGCCTATTACTTTCTAACCAGAACCAAAACGAAAAAAGAAAAGCCTCACTATCTAATACTAAGTTCCTAATAACAAAACACACGTCAAAACAGCACCCCTGAACTAATGTCACTAACAGACAAATCCTCTCAATGCGATCAGTGCTACCGTTAATCTAATCCCTGCCCAGTCCCAAACCAAAGTTACCAAACTCCTCACAAATTGCCAAACGACTTTCCACCAAGAACGAGGCGAGCTCATTACCACCACACACACAATAAGCCGCCACGATGCTCTCGCTGCGGCTGTTTAAAAGTCCTCTTGGGGCTCGAGCATTGGTCCACTGGTAGAGGATGCGGAGGGCGCTGCAACCAATCCTGGTCCTCTCAGCTCGGAGATCGGCGCCGTCAGGACCCAATCCCTCACCAGCGCCCGCCGTCCTGCATTTACATAAGGGAGACACCCCACACACACATATACGCCGGGGCGAAACGGTGGCGGCCGTAACACAGTTGTTAGGCCTGTTTACACGTACACAGAGACATTTCCTTTCTAGTAGCCTAATGTCTTGTGCCTCTCTGAACTTGTCGGATAAGGAGTCGCATTAAACAATGTGTCTGTGATCCATGACTGAGTTTGTGTTGACGTCTTGCTGGTTGTGGCACTGGCTTTGTCTTTTTGTTTCTTTATTAATTCATCATGAGTGACTTTGTGATTTTGTTTGAGATGGTTGAATACATTTGTAGTGTTACTAAGAGGAGCAGCGATTACCTTGTAGCAAATCTTGCACATTATGTTCTGCTGCTTCTCGTCAGATTCTTCTCATTCGCTTTCAATCTCACTCACTGTTTTTGAACACCTAACGACATACCTCCTCACTCTTCAGCTGCATGAGGGAGTATGGGCTATCCTGTTAGTCAGCGGGGCCGTGTGAAATGGAATGTATTGCGCATGCGCGTCTCTCAGAACTTGTGTAATGAAAAGTGGAAAGCCTTACTTGAATCTTTACTTGGCCTGAAACCTGCTTCTCTAAACTTTATTCCACCACTGTTCAACAGTTCATGCAGCTGATAAATGAAGCTGACATTACACATTACCTTGCAATTGCCAGCTGAATGAGGGAGCACTTAAATAAAGATTAGGAGGGCTAGCTCATTAGCCACCTCTGCATTATTAGTCTTAGACATACTGGAGCTGATCCCCATAGGTGTTACACTCACATTTACATTGAGGTATTCAATTGGTACTAGATTATCAATTCAGATGAATGTGTTTGTAGTGCTACCTAATTAAGTTTCCTTTGTAAAAATCACTCTTTAAAACTTAGATATCCCTAAATACGTACATGCTTTCAGGATATCAGCAGATTTTGGTCACCAAATGCTGGTCAGAAGGCCAGTTTGATTAATACATCATTTTTAGAAGAATAGATGACATTTTTGATTGATTTATTGATACCACTCTCATGCCTGGAGCAGGGGGAAGCAGCTAGTTCGGCTCTGTCCTTAGTCTGCAGGACCCTCCTTTTGTTGAGGTTTTGGATGAAGTACAGTGTCTTCATGGAGTCTTGTCTTCACTGCTGCCAGGCTAGCATTCACTGAAAACTTTGGACAAAGCCAGGATAGTTCGCCTCTGATTCAGTCTTTATGCTAAGCTAATCCCTTCCAGGATCCATCTCTATACTATGCACACAGACAGATATTGACCTTTTCCTATCACTCTCTGCAAGAAAGCAAATAACTGTGTATCCCTAAACCTTTATCAGAGGGTTAAGGATTATCAGATGCCAAAAAAACATTAAATAGCATTTCATGATACAATGAGACAGGATTTTTGGACTGGACAGTCCTTCACGCTGTTCACCTATCCATTCATCTGGGTTTGGGATGTATTGGTAGCAGGCTAAACAAGGTAGTCCTTCTCCTAAACATTGTCCTCCAGCTGTGCTTGGGGTGTCACTCAGTGCTCTCAGCCCAGGTCAGATGGTATAGGTAACCTCACCAGCGTGTTCTGAGTCTGTTCTTCTCAAGACCGTGGGTCCCTCACCCATTCCTGTGTTTGTTTGTGAGCCAGGGATGTGTAGTTCCTAGATGATAGATAGATGTTTTTTGCATTCTTTTCATAGGATGGAAATAAATGTGGTGTAAAACAGAAAGTTATCCTAAATAAGAATGTAAGTGTCCTCCTCCTCCTTGTAATCAGACTTTGGAAAGAGATCAATGGTTTTCCCTTCATTGGTTACACTGCTAATGATGTACATCATGTTTTCAGGGGGCCATCTTTACTACAAGGAGTTCTGTTTTACTTTCTTATTTTTTAAAGATAATTAGATATTTCTCTATCTAAAATGCAGTTACTACTTACTACTTCATGTAGAATCTGCAGGTGTTCCTTTTGTAGGTTGCTTCCAGCCCAACAGCTTCAAACAACAAGTAAGGGCAACCCGTATGTGGCAGGGGAAACGCAAAACGCAGGGCAAAAATAGTCCCTTGCTGCAGCGCTCACTTTAGCTCGTCATGCTTATTGCTCTGAGTACACAGGAATGATTAAAAAAATAATAATTAAAAAGTCAGTAGGACAGACATATGACTCTCACCACCTTTGCAAAGTGAGGGCTTTAAGTCCCTTTCCTCAGATCCCCAGTGGAAATGATGCCCTCGACTGAATGAGGCTTTGAACACGACAAGCTAACGTGCACCATGTAGGTTTCAGAACATTCTATAAGCTTTTGCAAATCTGTACTGAGGTGTGTTTGCCCTCAGGAAGCACACAGTGCATCTTAGTGAGAAATATTCAATGTAAACAGAATATTTGTTTGTAATTACTCCACCAGGGAAGCTTTAATTCATTCTGGTCTGCAATAGGAAAATCAAATAGTGCTTCAGGGCTCCAACAGTAGAGCGAAATCTCTGTGGAGGGAAGAGACACAGAGAGAGATGAGAACCTCTGTTACACTGTCTGAAACGATCGTGACTAAATATTTTCAAAAAAAAAAAATCTGTTTTATTTCCTATCTGAAAGGTGTTCGATGTCAGATGTGTAAACTGGCCATGACACCGTTGGCGGTGACAGAGCGGCTTAATTCTCACAGAAGACAGACGGCTGCAGGATATTTTACTGGCTGACATGAAAATCAATGCAGTGGTTGTAGAGATGCCACTCCTAAATCTACACTCTCTAGGGATCTGTGAGTGTGAGTGTGTGTGTGTGAGTGACTGTCTGTTTGTCTCTTTTGTCCAAAAGTCTCATAATTTCTTCTCTTCCTCACACTGACCATGCCTTGGATATAGATGTCTCTTTATCTTCCAAGCTGTAAACACACGGGACGTGAATATTTATGTGTGTCTGTGAGAGAGAGAGAGAAAGAGAGAGCAAAAAAGAAAAGAGCCAGAGAAAAACATATATACATACATACACACACATCGTAGGTATTATTATTATTATTATTATTAAAAGGTATTATTGTGTGAGTCAGTAGTCATGCAGTAATCAGTGTTAGTGTGAATGCTGTGTCATTATTCGGACACAAACGAAAGTTTTTGTTCAATTAGAAATAAATGTCAAGAACAACAAGATAGATTTGTATGGTACTTTAATCCACATGAAGAACATAACCCAACTTATCTAAATGGATAAATAAATAATAAATTATGAAATGTTGTTTATGGTGGAGTGTGGTGGCTGCGCTGTAGTCTGGTGGTACGGCTGCAGATACTTCTGTATCACTTGCCACACAGCAGCAGGGTGAACAGACTGTTACTGGGATGGGTATTTTAGTATCCTTTGGGCTCTGTGCACCTCACCTTGCTGATATCACTGATGCTCAGTAGAAGGTTACTAATGAGGTTTTAATCATCTGCTGCAGAGCCGTTCTGTCCTGAGAAGTGCACATCCCATGCCAGTTTGTAATGTTTCCGGGCAGGATTCTTTGAAAGAAGCTCTCTTTACCACGGTGGAGCTGTGTGATGATCGTGACTTTCTGTGATGCTGATTACCAGGAACCTAAAACTGTTCACCTGCTCCACTGACGTAGACATGAGTGTTTGTCTTTGCCTTGTTTTTGTTGTAAATTCTGTTCCTTGGTTTTGCTGACGTGGGGAAGTAGCTTGTTCTCGGTGCACCACTCAGCAAGATTGTTGATTTTCTCCTGCTGCGAACGCTCATTGTTATTTGGAATCCAGCCGGTGATGTTGTCGCTCACAAACTTACGCGTTCTCTCCGTGTCAGGAATTACTGTTCTGGCTGTACAGCGTGAACAGGAGGGGGCTGAGCACACAGTCCCACAGCAAAAAAGTGGAGGAGGTGTGAACGCCAGTCTGAACTTTGTTAACTTTGCAGTTTAATGGGAGTGACTGTGCTGGAAGCTGAGTTTGAACCAACAAACAGCATCCTGATGTAGGTGTTGTTATTTTCAACATGAGGACTATTTTGTGTTTGAAGACTGAGTGGAGATGAGCACCCTCTGTGGATCTTCTGGACCCTCTGTAGGATGTTGTCTTTGATGTTCTGGAGAACCATTTTAACAAAACAGTTAATCAGAATTAGCGTTCCAGCGTAGTTCCACAGGGTAGCAGTTGTTTAGAAGACTGTAGACTTTTTAGGTCCAGGGATGATGGTGGCTGTCTTGACGTGACTTGACAGGCAGCAGCAGGGTGAACAGGCTATTGCTGGGGTGGGTGGGTGGGTGTAGTATCTTTACTGACTAAAGGAGGGAATGTTGGTATAAACATACTCCAGGGTATTTCCTCTCTTGTACAGTGTTAGGGTGAGGGTTGGACATGCTGGTGGAATTTAGGCAAACGTCAATACATCTGTACTTGTACTTGTCAATAAGCTGACCAAAAATCACACTAATAAGTTTGAATATTTCATCCAATTCTTAACATCTTTAGTATTAGTAGTATTAGTGGATTTTTATTTATGGTTGGCATTTTTTCTGCAATAGTCCTGTAATATTTTTACATATGCTAATTACCACTCTAGATTAATGACTTCCTGGGCAATGTCATCAGTAAGATGTGAAGCTCATGGGTGGATCAGCATGTAATTTTTTTTGGTCTGTTAACTGCACAATTCATAAAAGTAATGAGTGGAAAAAAATTGATTATATCCCAAAAGAGGAAACTCCTGCTTATCTCAGGGCACAGCATTAGCTACTTAACTGCTTGGCAGCTTAACTCAGTGTGAGACTTGGTGCAGCCTGATGGCTTTAGATGCAAAATGCATGACGCGATATGATACTTTTAATGCATAGATACATTTGTAATGCTCAAATCACTGTCAAAAAATAAATAGATTAGCTTTTTCCCCCTTCTGCTGATGCAAATGAAACATTTCCGGCTGAAGCCGCCCTGTGGCAGCTCCCATAGGTGCAATGTATATGTCACAGAGATTAAGCGTGCATTCACACATGATCAGACGTTGCGGCAAGTTGTAGATCTGGATTTTGCTGGAGCCAAAACGGACGCCCCGCTGAAATGAATGGAAAATACTGATGGGTCTACAGACCCAAACACATTCATTCAAGTTTAGAACACTTTTGGTCAGCGGATTAGGAAAAAAATGGAACAAACAGAAACCGCCATAGTGAGCTGCTGATGAAGAGCTGCAGGCGACAAGCCCCATACCTTCAATTCCTCAGCAAACTAACAGACTTTACTGCGTCCTGCTGCTGCTGTGTGGAGAGAAAAAAAATACTCGCCCCATGGGCAGCATGAGCTCAGACCTCGGTTGTTCATAGTTGATGAGAAAAGGCCAATTATTGACTTTCTACTTTATTAAAACAACATAAAGCAATGAATTTTCTCAGCCCACAGTTTGTTTGGCAGATACACAAGTTGTTTTTCCGCTGTTGCCTTTCTGACGGAGTGGCTGCTCAAGGCGTGTTTGCTGCCCCTAGTGGTCTCTCTTCCTGAAAAGAAACTCATTGCAGCATTGACAAGGACGTTCAGCAAACACCCAGACTGAAACCAAAAAGTATTTGAAAATGTAAAATTAATTTGTGTGTTAAATTCAGCTCAATGTGTGTGGCTACATGTTGTCGTCCCTCATCCATGCTACATCAATGAGGCAAAACAGTGAGTAACTGCACAATCGATCATATTTAATGTCCATCCAATACAGTGTGTCCTGAAAGATTAATAATTCTGACATTTTCTAATTTCTTCTGGTGGGCTGCAGTGTTTGTGTCGCGTCCTTGGGGGAAGTTAATGCATTCACTTACTGTTTCACACAAAATCATTCAAAAAGACAACAACTGGAAACAAATGTTAATTGTGTGCGTGTGTGTGTGATCATTACTGCACAGGCACACACCACCGCTCTCCGTCCATGTGGTTAATATTGAATCTGTGAACTCATCCCCACATGAAAAACACAGTCAGTTTATTGATACACTATCTTCTGGTCTGCTGGGATCATTACTGAGGAAACAGTGTGTGTGTAGCTGTTAAAATAAACGAATGATGGATTTTGTTTTCTCTCAGAGGTCAACATGTCCAAAAGCAGCACTTCTGCTGAGCAGCTTTGCAGATTTATTGGAGTGAACTCTGCATGTTTTAACTTCATCTCACAGTTTAACTGCATCACACATGAATTTTAATGGACAAAGTTATCACAGGATTGATTAGGCACCTATAGTCCATTCACTGAATGAAGGCTGGGAGATATGGTGAAAAAGCTCTGAATTATGAGGAATTATAATGAATATTGAGCCAGTCACAATAGGAAACTGCCTGTCTTCAGTGCGACTGTGGACTGCAGTGTTTCAGATTTCAAGAGGCTGTGTCTGTGTTGCAGTTGGGATTGGGTAATTTGCATTTGCATATGCACACGACGAGGACCATGCAGTATGAGGGGCCGTCAGGGACATTATTCAGAAATACCTCTCACACACTCTAGTGAGACACTCTCACACACAATACTGAAATATTATACTCTTACACACATTAGTGAAACACTCTCACACACTCTACTGAGACACTCTCACACACACTACTGAAATATTACGCTCTTACACACACTAGTGAAGCACTCTTACACACACTAGTGAAACGCTCTCACACACTCTACTGAGACACTCTCACACACACTACTGAAATATTACGCTCTTACACACACTAGTGAAGCACTCTTACACACACTAGTGAAACGCTCTTACACACTCTAGTGAGACACTCTCACACACACTAGTGAAATGCTGTCACACACTCTACTGAGACACTCTCACACACACTACTGAAATATTACACTCTTACACACAGTAGTGAAACACTCTCACACACACTACTGAAACACTCTCACATACTCTAGTGAAACACTCTCACACACTCTACTGAGACACTCACACACACACTACTGAAAGATTACACGCTTACACACATTAGTGAAACGCTCTCACACACTCTATTGAGATTTCAGTGTAACCGGAAGGCATTTCACTGTAACCGGAAGGCGGGTCGTAAGAGGGAGCGCAGCATCGTTGGGTTGCAGATGTCGCGCCAGGAGGAGCTTTCCAGCGGACTTACAGAAGCTGCTGCGCTACTCAACAACATTTTGTCATCAGCGGAGACAATAGGTGGGTTGCACGTTACGTCACGTCTGCGCGCGAACCTTAAGTGGTGGTCAACTGGTGGCACAGCCCATTGATATCACAGTGTTTTCAGCTTCCACAATGCCTCAATTTTGTGCAGTTTTTGGCTGTTCCAATCGGTCTAACCGAGAGAAGGGAAAGGGTTACTACCGAGTACCTAAGGTAATCGTCCATATAGGTAAAAAATGGAAAAAACTGTCCGAACAACGACGTAAAAAGTGGATAGCTAATCTTCGTTTAAAGACTAAGGGAGTTGAAACTGCTTATGCTCGTGTCTGCGGCGACCACTTTGTTAAAGGTATGTGTGTCTAAGGGCTGGGTCGGTCGGGGCTGGGGTGCGAAGCCGGGCTGGGCTCGAGCCGCGGCTGGGGGAGCAGTCGCCCCGTCGCCCTCCTCTCTCCGTCGCCGGAGGCGCGGCGCGCGGCCCGCCTCGCGGGGCCCCTCGGTCCGCGCGGCGCCTCGCGGCGTCGCCGGGCGTGGGGGGAAGGCGGGCCGGCGGAGGGGACCGGGTACGGCGGTCGGCGACTCTGGACGCACGCCGGGCCCTTCTCGCGGATCTCCCCAGCTACGGCGCCCGCCGGTGCCCCGTTCGCTTCCAGGAGCTTCCTGTCCACCAACAATGACTAACACATAAACCACGCCCGTTTCCAAGGAAACAAAACGCTATCTTTAGAAAAGTAATTCCGCACTTAAAGTGGGCTACCTTTAATTACAAACATTCTGTGTCAGATCGAAAAAATGAAGTTTTAAATGGGTTTCAATGGCTCCAAGCCCAGGTTGTCCACCACTTCAAATTCGAGCGCTCCCGTGATGACGTAACTGCAACCCACCTAATAGGTGGGTTGCACGTTACGTCACGTCTGCGCGCGAACCTTAAGTGGTGGTCAACTGGTGGCACAGCCCATTGATATCACAGTGTTTTCAGCTTCCACAATGCCTCAATTTTGTGCAGTTTTTGGCTGTTCCAATCGGTCTAACCGAGAGAAGGGAAAGGGTTACTACCGAGTACCTAAGGTAATCGTCCATATAGGTAAAAAATGGAAAAAACTGTCCGAACAACGACGTAAAAAGTGGATAGCTAATCTTCGTTTAAAGACTAAGGGAGTTGAAACTGCTTATGCTCGTGTCTGCGGCGACCACTTTGTTAAAGGTATGTGTGTCTAAGGGCTGGGTCGGTCGGGGCTGGGGTGCGAAGCCGGGCTGGGCTCGAGCCGCGGCTGGGGGAGCAGTCGCCCCGTCGCCCTCCTCTCTCCGTCGCCGGAGGCGCGGCGCGCGGCCCGCCTCGCGGGGCCCCTCGGTCCGCGCGGCGCCTCGCGGCGTCGCCGGGCGTGGGGGGAAGGCGGGCCGGCGGAGGGGACCGGGTACGGCGGTCGGCGACTCTGGACGCACGCCGGGCCCTTCTCGCGGATCTCCCCAGCTACGGCGCCCGCCGGTGCCCCGTTCGCTTCCAGGAGCTTCCTGTCCACCAACAATGACTAACACATAAACCACGCCCGTTTCCAAGGAAACAAAACGCTATCTTTAGAAAAGTAATTCCGCACTTAAAGTGGGCTACCTTTAATTACAAACATTCTGTGTCAGATCGAAAAAATGAAGTTTTAAATGGGTTTCAATGGCTCCAAGCCCAGGTTGTCCACCACTTCAAATTCGAGCGCTCCCGTGATGACGTAACTGCAACCCACCTATTCGAACATTATCTAATGCAACAGCGAGCAGGCAACAGTGCCACGCCCCCTTGAGTGCCGACACCGTGGAGAGCTCTGTGCCGCGTTACCAAGCTCAGCAGAGCTTCGGGACATGGAAAACCAGTACACGGCACGGAGCTCCTGACCGGGCCAACAGCTGGGTGTTGCGCCGCGCAATTGCGGCAGCGAGACGGGAAAAGCGCCGTAAGCCGGCTCTACGCGGTGTCGGCACTCAAGGGGGCGTGACACTGTTGCCTGCTCGCTGTTGCATTAGATAATGTTCGAATTGTCTCCGCTGATGACAAAATGTTGTTGAGTAGCGCGGCAGCTTCTGTAAGTCCACTGGAAAGCTCCTACTGGCGCGACATCTGCAACCCAACGATGCTGCGCTCCCTCTTACGACCCGCCTTCCGGTTACAGTGAAATGCCTTCCGGTTACAGTGAAATGCCTTCCGGTTACACTGAAATCTCAATAGGTGGGTTGCAGTTACGTCATCACGGGAGCGAGCCCAGCCCCGCTTCGCACCCCAGCCCGACCGACCCAGCCCTTAGAGCCAATCCTTATCCCGAAGACACACATACCTTTAACAAAGTGGTCGCCGCAGACACGAGCATAAGCAGTTTCAGCTCCCTTAGTCTTTAAACGAAGATTAGCTATCCACTTTTTACGTCGTTGTTCGGACAGTTTTTTCCATTTTTCACCTCTATGGACGATTACCTTAGGTACTCGGTAGTAACCCTTTCCCTTCTCTCGGTTAGACCGATTGGAACAGCCAAAACTGCACAAAATTGAGGCATTGTGGAAGCTGAAAACACTGTGATATCAATGGGCTGTGCGACCAGTTGACCACCACTTAAGGTTCGCGCGCAGACGTGACGTAACGTGCAACCCACCTATAGAGTGTGTTAGAGCGTTTCACTAATGTGTGTAAGAGTGTAATCTTTCAGTAGTGTGTGTGTGAATGTCTCAGTAGTGTGTGTGAGAGTGTTTCACTAGAGTGTGTGAGAGTGTTTCACTAGTGTGTGTGAGAGTGTTTCACTACTGTGTAAGAGTGTAATATTTCAGTAGTGTGTGTGAGAGCGTTTCACTAGTGTGTGTAAGAGCGTAATATTTCAGTAGTGTGTGTGAGAGTGTCTCAGTAGAGTGTGTGAGAGCGTTTCACTAGTGTGTGTAAGAGCGTAATATTTCAGTAGTGTGTGTGAGAGTGTCTCAGTAGAGTGTGTGAGAGCGTTTCACTAGTGTGTGTAAGAGCGTAATATTTCAGTAGTGTGTGTGAGAGGTATTTCTGAATAATGTCCCTGACGGCCCCTCATAATGCAGAGACCCTTACTCAACCTCAAACAAACAGTGTAACTCTAAGGACAAAATGTTAGAGGATGATTTATAAGACAATCAAATGTTTTTTTCAGACCTCTGTGAGGCCTAACAAGTCTAAGTGATTATGATGTGTGAGTTTGTGTTGCTGATAACCGAGTAGCAGCTGAAGGAGTGTAATATGAAACCGTTATTGCAAAGTGAAACATTAGAATGAATATGTAGAGGTTTGTTTTTTTGCCAATTTCCGGCTTGGCAAGACAACAGAATAACTGCAGAGCCAGATAGTGTGGGCAGCTCTGCCAAGCACGCGAGAACACACACTGATTCACAGGCTGACTGTGTGTGTGTGTGTGTGTGTGTGTGTGTGTGTGTGTGTGTGTGTGTGTGTGGAGTGAGGTTTATATGTCTCAAGTTAAACTATTATTCTGAATGAAATATAGGAAATGCCTGCCAGTCGATGAAATGTGTGTTTTCGTGGTGTGGTTACTGATTATAGGTATAGCATTATAGGTCTGTGCTACACAGACTGTATAAAACATGGATGTAGGCCTGTTCTTTGGCCAGCCTGAAGTGAAGGAACAGCAGTTTTTGGTACTTACAGTTTTTTCCAATTGCTTAAACACAATTTTTCATACTAGGCTTGTTTTATCAAAGTACTAACACAATTCACCAAACCACAAACCCAAACTGTAAAATACCTCATATATCCCGCAAAATGAAGCACTGCAACCAAAATCAAACTTTTACACCAGATGGACACACTTCATTGGTATTACTGATTTCTCTCTAACCAACTACACACTATTGGGCATAATGAAAAGCACTCTCATCTTTAGTATGCTTTGCCATAATACTAACATAGTTCAAACTGTAGAGAATTCTTCAGATTGTTCACATGCACAGAAATATTTGCAGATACACACATGTGCTATTGAATTTTTTATTTTATTTTTAGTCAGTGCAACATATGCACAGCAGATATATTTACATTGGAGTGAACTAAAATATGCTCACAAAACAGTAAGCTGAAAAATACAACTTCAGAAAAAATGTGCAGAAAAAATAAAATAAAATAAAGAGGAAAGAATAATAATAATAGAAATAATAATAATAATAATAAGAAGAAGAAGAAGAAGAAGAAGAAGACAACACTGCTCTACTCCGACCTCTCACTCTTCCTCCCCCTCTCATTCTCACCCTCCCTCCCCCTTTCAGCAATGTCTTCCATTGATGTTGTAAAAGAAAAAAAAGATGCTCACCTGTTCTCTTTTATTGCTTACTTCCTGATTGAAGTGTTAACAATTACATAACACCTGTTTGGCCAGGTGGCACATATAGTGGCCAATGAGCTCATGTAGTGTCATTTTAAATGGCAGTGTTTTGAAATTGCAAACATGTGACTTTATGTCAGATTGTTGTGTCTTATGTCCATGTCATTTCAGTGTGTTAGCAACTGGAAAAAAAACTGTAATATTGGCTTCACTTCAGAGCCACAGAGGTTGCTGGTTGGTTCTACAATAGATGAAAGCACTACTAAATATTAGGGATGTGACTGAGGTTTCGCCCAGGGCGCAAATGTGGCCAGGACCGGCGCTGACTGTGTGTAAGAGTGTAATATTTCAGTAGTGTGTGTGAGAGTGTCTCAGTAGAGTGTGTGAGAGCATTTCACTAGTGTGTGTGAGAGCGTTTCACTAGTGTGTGTAAGAGTGCTTCACCAGTGTGTGTAAGAGCGTAATATGATGTGACTGAGGAGGCAGGACAGTCGTCCTCTTATCCAAACTGTCAATTTCACAGCCTTGTCTGTCCACAAGGGTCCTCGGGCTCCTAGACAAATGTCGTATGGTAGTTTGGGTGTTAGCAAGAATAGGTGAATGAGAGGAAAACTGTGTTTTGGATAAAAGTGCTGTCTAAGTGCGGCTCTGTGCATGCATGGGTGATAAATTACAACTATATTGACTGAAAGAAAGGCTTTGTTTTTCTGCAGCTTATATGACTGTGTGTGTGTGTGTGTGTGTGTGTGTGTGTGTGTGTGTGTGTGTGTGTGTGTGCGTGTGTTTGTGTATGTGTGTGCGTGTGAGTAAGATCCTGCTGCAGAAACCAAGTGACAGCTGCATTAAATGGCTCAAAGACTGTATTTTAATGTGGCCTAGAAAAAGACGGGCGATAAAAAGCTATTTCAGGTAATATCCATCCGCATCTCCTCCCTGCTTTCCGAGTCCTGGATAAGTAAATGAAGAATAAAGAATAAAATAACATTCTAAACTTAACATTCATCTGATGGATTCTTTTGGCTAAGGGCATTCAGATTGAATAGGAAGAATCACTAGATGACCCCCCCAAACAAACAGCTGAATGAGTTGTAGGTAAGTGCTACCCCGTGGAGCTCAGCAGTACTCTGAAAACTGTCCTGTAGCTAAAGATGCAGTGACTCTGCTATAGTTCGTTCCACCACTGTGGGTCACAAAAGAAGAGTCGACTGAGACGGGCGACCACGGGCCCCCTGGAGTGACAGGACAACCAATCATCCAGAGGCAGAGGAGGGCAGTGGTTGTGTTGGAGGCTTTTACACTGCCCTGAAGTCTAGAGTCTACAACTGGATTTGAGCTCTTCATGATCTTAGTTTATTTTTTGAATGTTTAGGGCAAAACAAGTTTATATCTTTTTGTCTTTAAACCTTTTATTTCACCAAGCTCTCACCAACCACTAAAAGTCAGTCCCACATTTACTTTTTTCTGGCAGCTTCTTGCTCGCTCACTCTCTCATTTTCTCTTCTTAGCTTCCTCCGTCATCGTCCTCTTCAGTCTTTTTGCCTCTGCATGATTATGTTGCCCTGCTTTGGTTCTGGCAAGACAACAGCTCAGCCTCCCATCTGCATTCCTTGAAAGCCTCTTCTTCCCTGTTGTACAAACACTAACAGTGCCTGAGCTCACAGTCCAGGTAGCTTGACTAAGTGAGCTAACATGAGCTAACAGCAGCTACAGTTGGCAGCAGTTTACTTCACTGTCCATCATACACTCTGTGAATCACAGAGAGTTGAGGTGGAGCAGCTAGAGGACACAAGAGAGAAAACCAAAACATTTTCATTAATTATGATCCAATAGTTGATAGTGTGTGTTGTGTATCTGTGCTGTTTTCATTGTTTCATTCAAGTTAGAACAGACATACAAGATGCAAATATCACACAATGATTGTTTATGAAGATGGCCCCATCTTACACATTGCTGCTTTTCCTGTCACTCTTACTCACATATTTCATCCTGGATCTTTGTAAATGTTGTCAGCCCTGGAATCTAAAAAAATCCTAATTTTAAAGTAAATTACTCTAAATTTTTACCGTAGTTTTACCGTTTTTTTGAAATAGTGTAGAAAAACTGTAAAATTACAGACATTATCTGTAAATTAACATCCTGCCTGTTATTTTATGTGTTATGCCAATAATGACAAACTACAGTAATTTCCCATTTTTTACAGAAGAATTACCATAATAATTATACAGTAGTTTTTCTGTTTTCTTAAATTATGTGCAAATGTATGTAAAATTATGATAATTGTCTGTTATTTTAAGTTTTTCTTGTTATATAAAGTCTTATCTCCATACTTACAACTTAAGATTTTTTCTGCAATTTTAAAGGTAAATCTCATTAATTGTATGTGGTTTTACATTGAAGAGAGAAAGAGGGACAGACCAACAAGAGATGGAGAGACAGAGTGAGACATCAAAGCTTTGTGGAGCAGGAAAGCAGTGCAGCAGAAACTTTTTTCTTTATGTGATTTAGTGTAGGGTGGGGCAGCGTCGCGTTCATATTCAGCCATTCTGCTTGTTAACGGGTAAAACCAAACTTGAATTCAGATTATGCTTAAAAGATATTGCACAATAAAAAGTTATGCTTAGGTTAATAATGTATTTAATAATATATTTAAAGAAAAGCACAACTTGGTTTTACCTTCTACCTTTACCCTTACCTTTGTTAACTTTTTTTTTTATTTGATTTTATTTTATTTTATGTTCTTAGTTCTGTTATACCAGGTCAAATTCCTGTGTATGTTGTTGTTGTTGTATATTTGGCCAATAGAGAGAGATTCTGATTCTGATAATACTAAATTCCAGTGTAGATTAAAAATGATTTACATTAATTGTTTTACATTAGTATTTATTTATTTCTTTATTTATTTTATTAAATATAACAGCCTACAAATACAATAAAACTAAATACCCAGAAAGCTGCTGGCCTGGTCTTTTTTTTGAGTTTTTCAGCTAAAACAATTGCTATTGGCTGTTTCATCGTGTTACTTTGAGTATAATTGGTTAGTGTGGCTGTCATCCAGAAAACTGGCCAATGACCGCTGAGCGCGCCTTCATTTGAAAGTACGTCAGTTTGGATGCTTCAGGACTTCACCGCTACTCTGTCGGTCCCTTCGTAATTAATTAGGTGGATCATTACCTGGATTATTTTACATCTGCACGCCAAATTCTTATTTGAGTGAATGTGAGTTGTGGGATTTCAACGGAGAACAGAACAACAAAACAAAAACGTGAATATGGACACAGAGGAAGTCTTACCAGGTAAGAAAACATTTTCCTGTTATTTTTTTAAGTTAATAACCTAACTTAATGTTTGCGTTCATATTCATAGTTTAGACTGTAACATTGTTGTACATGACGTTGATAACTTAACGTGTTACGTTAACGAGCTTGTTAAGCTCCACATGGTACATGTCAGTAAAACACAACGTTAATACTGAGTGTGCTTTTAGTCGGGATGGTTTGCTTGTTCTGTTTACAGGCAGCAAATCTTTGTCATACCGTTAACGTTATACTAACGTATACAGACAGTGTTGCTTAGCTCAGTAATAACGTTAGGTTGTTATAACGTGGTTATGTAATAACTGTGGCGGTTTTGGCGAGTGGACAGAGGGAGGACCTTGTTTAAATTCACTTTATTTTTTTTACTTAATGAAACAAGCAGTTTAAGTTTCAGTGAATCAAACTGTATGTTAAGTTACATGTATGTGCAGGGCCGCTCCTAGCTATGGGCAATGTGGGCGGCCGCCCAGGGCGCCGTCTCCGTGGGGGGCGCACGCACGAGCGGGGGGTGGGGGGTTGGGGGGGGGGGACTGATATTCTTTTCATTCCTGAGACACCCTTATCAAGGCGAGGTGATGATTGCCAGAGGGAAACGTAAGTTAAAAAATATATAGCCTATACTACAAAACATTTTTAAGGAAGCAATAGATGAATGTTTAAGAGGTATTTATATAAAGCATACTATTTGCCCAATTATAAAATATTTGTGACTGAATGACACTGAATGCTTATCATAGCAACCATCCTTATCTCTCTGGTGTTCCTTATCTAGTTGAGAACTTAGTAGAACAAAGACATTTGCTAAACATGACCTGAACTGTCTCTGTCCTGGCAGTTTTTGAAAAAGGCCAAATGCAGAATTTGCTGAGATTGGCAGTTCGATTCCCGGCTCCTCCGGTCCACCTGTCGAAGTGTCCTTGGGCAAGACACTGAACCCCAAGTTGCCATGGATGCTGTGCATAAGCGTGTGAATGTGTGTGTAAATAATTAGGGCTCCCTCATGGGTTGGCACCCTGGTAGAGCCTGCCATCAGTGTGTGAATGGGTGAATGACAGAAATGTGTTGTAGAGTGCTTTGAGTGGTTGATAATACTAGAAAAGCACTTTAAATGCAAGAACAATCCATTTACTCTATTCTTCACTGTGTTCCTGTAGCTCACACAGCAAATAACCTATAGTTGTACATCACCTGTGTGATCATGAGAAGGCTGAAGAACCAGGAGTGACAAGATATCACCAGCTGCTGGGGTGCAAACTCAGACAGGTAGGCAAGCAGAGGCAAAACATATAGAAAGTGGTTTGTTTTATGAAACCAAGTCATAATCATCAGTCATAATATGAATATTATGTAAGAATCAATGTATGTGTGAGGCTGCTGAGTAATATTTTGCATGTCTATGTCTCCAACAGTAACCTGGCTAATATTGTTTATTTGTCTGTGTGTGTTTTTCTCTTGTGATCTAGACAATATGGAAATGTCTCCTGCCACAAGACCTTCGGAGCCAGTGAGTATTCATGTTATTCTGACATAAAGACTGTGAATGTGCATGAATCCAGTGGTGAAATATGAAATATGTACACAGTGCCTCAAACATGAATTCCTGTTTTCTATGACTTTTCCATCATGCTGGACAGTAGTATCTGTAACATAATTGGATCGCACAGTAATGTAAATTGGGTGGTTACTCCCCAAAGTTATCCAGCTCTGCAGTCCAATTAAATATAACTTCTCAAAGTAACAAAACACAACAGAGTTAGCCGTTAGCAACTAGTAAATATACGTCATATCTGCTTTTCTGCGCTTGGGCTCAGGCTTCTTCCATGTCTGGAGAGCGGACCGTGATATATGTACATCAAAAAGGCGAAATCTAAAGTAATAAAAACGTAATGACTCGTCTCACTTGTTTCATAGCACTAACAACATAGTTATATGTATTATATTCCATTTCTGTCAATAAATCACCATAAATATTACACACTGTACCTTTTAAAAATCAGTCATTACCTAACCCTCATGCTGAAAGTTTAGGGTTTTTTTTTTTTTATTCACAAAACACTCCTGGAGTTTCACATGAAAACTTGCAGCATCCTCCCAAACAACTGTAGTCAACAGCGGCTTTGTTTCAAACATTAAAAAACAACTTTACAAAAACATAAAAATACCTTCATACTGCTTGGCTATCGTAATCCAGGTTTTTAAAGGTCCAGACATGCCAGGTTGACCTGAAAAGTCGTAATTTGCACCATGTGTTTAGCTTCACTGTAGCTTCTTAGCTCGAAGCTGCGTTGATCTATAGATGTGGGTTCGATTGACCGCAGTGAAGAGCTAAGAACATGAGGATTCTTCAGTTGTTTTTCGTATTCAAAATGTAGTCACTCTTCACTGCAGTTGTTTGGGAAAATGCTACAACACAGATTTCCTGTGGAACTCCAGTGTTTTGTGGACCAAAAAACTTCACCTGACCTTTCATCAACACAAGAGTGAGTAGATAATGACTGAATTTTCATTTAAAGTGAACAATAAATGAAATCCTACTTTTTACAGTAGAGACCTTTCAGTATTAGTTTCTCTCTTTCTGTGTCCCCTCCAGGATCACCAGAGATCCAGACGATTACTGGCAATTTCGAGGATTTAGATCCTTCTGCTTTTTCTGCTGTGTTGCACCCCTGTTACAGATTCATTGACCTTTTGTGGTATGTTTTGATTTGAGTTAATAGACTGTATAGTTAGGATTAAAACATTGTAATGCTGGTCTACAAATGTTATCAGAACTACCTTGTACAGTGCCCCCCAAGGGTTAGGAGAATACTGTAGTAACAATATAAAACTTAAAGGGAAAGATCTGTTTCTTTAAACCAGGACTTTATTTCTAGCAAAGCGTGCATTTACTCATCGATAACATTTTGGTGTAACTTGGAGTGCTTTGGACACTATTTAGATCATTCGAGATCCGCATATATCCATATAACGGGAGTGAACCGGGCAAGGCGAGTACTATTGCTCTGTGAGTACAGAGTTGCCGTGTTGTTGTTATCTGGGGCTAAAAAAACACAAGACCACAACCACCTCAGCTCAACAGCACTATTTGTTGCTTGCTCTATCGATTTCAAAGGTGAAATCTTGACCTCATTTTGATAGAAATGCTAACAGAAACACGTAACACACATGGAGTAATACCATTTTTAGTTTTTCAGTTATTCCTGGGGGGCTCTAAAGAACTGTTTGTGAATAATTGTTTAATATTGTACATTTACATCTGAAAACATTAAATAAAATGGTTTTAGAATCAATAGTGGTGTGTACTGTATTTGTAATTAATTTCCCACAACATTTAGCATTGTACATTTTTTGAAGGTGATTGATCATAATTATTTGGGAAACATCTGTAAAATAACGGTATCTTCCTGCAGAACTTTTAGGATTGTCCCTTTATTGAAAGTGATTGATCATAATTATTTGGGAAACATCTGTAAAATAACGGTATCTTCCTGCAGAACTTTTAGGATTGTCCCTTTATTGAAAGTGATTGATCGTAATTATTTGTGAAAAATCTGTAAAATAACGGTATTTTCTCACAGAACTTTTAGGATTGTCCCTTTATTGAAAGTGATTGATCATAATTATTTGGGGAAAATCTGTAAAATAACGGTATTTTTCTGTAAAAAATGTAATGAAATTTTCTGTAAATGTAAGGTTTTTGCACATTTTTTGAATTACGGTATTTTACTTTAATTTTAAGGTTTTTGTTTGGCAGCCGTAGCTGCCAGTCATTGACCGTTTTTTTACGGGCTTTTTTCTTACAGTGTGCTCTACACTCCGTAGAAGTTAACACAGGGAATAGCATGATGTTAGAGACTAACATGGACAGAAATATCACAGTTGATATCAAGTGGGATTTATATTAAGCCTGCTGTACTCACAGTGGCAGTGAATTGAGGGTTAAATCAGGGAATCTAGTCTCCGGGGCTCAACGTGCTCTGATTGAGTGAGAATGAGTCACATACATGTTCTCTAATGAGCTGACAGTCCACATCAGTGCCGAGTGTCTGGCCTTCTGAGCATTCAGTGTGTAGTCCTACACCAATATGTGCACTTCTGTGTGTGTGTGTGTGTGTGTGTGTGTGTGTGTGTGCGTGTGTGTGCATGAGTGATTTCACCTTAGGGCCCAGAGTGTTGAAGCCAGTTGAAACAGGACGGCATCAGAGGTATGCAAATCATATGCACACACCATTTTCCAAGTACACACACACACACACACACACACACACACACACACACACACACACACACACACACACACACACACACACACACACACACACACACACACACACACACTCTCTCTTTCTCCCTCGCTCTCCCTCTTTTTCTCTGTGTCTTCTCTCTCTCTACTCTCTCTAACTCATTTAATTCCACCACAGACTTTACTGAGGTACATCTTCCCATTACATCATGGTCGGTTGGTCAGCTGTTCTGCTGGACTCCCAACGTCCCTCCTCTACAGCTGTAGCCGTACTGTCAGCCACACAGGCCTGAACACTTACAGCTGGGCCGAGCCTGAATGGAATGTGCCGATCAGGTAAAATGTCTGCAGAATGTGTTCTCAGAATACAAAGTGGCAGCCATGTTACTTCTGAGGAAAACCCTGTTTTCTTTTCTCCACACCAATCCACATCAGCTGTGTTTCTAATGACAGCCTCAGAGTGAAGATGCTTATACGCTATCATTGTTTAAGCTTGATAGTGTATGATTATACATAATCAAACATTTAGTTTGTATCTTGTTTTGTAATAAGAAGAATACAACATTTCATGAACCTTTTTTAGTCCAAGGACCTTTTGGATAAATAGAACAGAACAAGGACCCCAGTCTGATCTATAATAACTTTTATATTATATTATATTATATTATATTATATTATATTATATTATATTATATTATATTATATTATATTATATTATATTATATTATATACTTTATTTACCTTTTATTTCACCTTATTAACCTATTTATTTAGTGGATTATTAGACAGTATGTGGTTTTGCTGAAAGTAAATCTAAATTTTAGGTCCTTTTTTTAAATAGTTGTGGCCTAAAATGCCTGATGTTGCATGAGGTTTTCAAAAAAATTGTGGTAAAAGTTGTGGTGCTTTTTACATTTTTGTTGCGGGAGGAAGTGAAAGTTACGATTCGACAGTCGGGGGCGAGTCCTGGAGAGGGCGCAGCGAGCAATAAGTTCACGGCCCTGGGAAGCGGTGAGGTCCGGGCGGGAGGGTGCTGTAAAGCGGCCGGAGACGCGAGCCACCTTCGCCCCCGAGCCTTTCCAAGCCGACCCAGAGCCAGTCGCGGCACACCGCAGCGGAGGAAATGCGCCTGGTTTCATGCACTCTTTAACACTCTCTTCAAAGTTCTTTCCAACTGTCCCTTAAGGTACTTGTCGACTATCGGTCTTGTGCCGTTATTTAGCCTTAGATGCAGTTTACTAGCCGCTTTGGGCTGCATTCCCAAACAACCCGACTCCGAGAAGACCGGACCCCAGTGTGACAGGGGCCGTTACCGGCCTCACACTGTCCATGGGCTGAGCCTCGATCAGAAAGACTCAGGCCCCCGAGCGACACCGGCAAGCGGTCTTCCATACACCACATTTCCCACATCAGCCCGTTGGACGGGGATTTGGTGCTGGGCTCTTCCCTATCACAGTTTGGAAGGAAGTTTGGCGATGTCAAAGATTGGTCAAAGTTGCAGAAAAATCGCGGTGATTGGTTAAAATTGCAACACCGCCCTGAATTCACAGGGATTTACTAAAGTTGCGTTGAAGTTGCAATTGCAACATCAGGAATTCCTGGAGGGTCTGATATGTACAGGTCTTCTCTCTCTTTTGTATTTATCCTCTGCCCCTGTGGAGGCATCGCCAGAATCTGTGGCCTCAGCAGAGCTGGATGGTAGATGAACCACTGTTCAACTGCTGTGTTACTCTGTGTTAAATACAGTCACAAACCTCCCGCTTCACATCCTCCTTTGTCTCTGGGTAGACATGTTTCATGCATGTGCACCTGTAGATAAGAGGGACACACATTCTTTCTAGTGCGCGTTTCTCTCTCTCTCTCACAATGTTTGTGTACACACATGCTGCACTCTTTAATGTTGTACACAGTGAATGAAGCTTGGATTCACTCCTTTACTGTTCACTTTGAGACTGTAGCATATTATATGCCCCTGTTATTATTAACTTGAATTATTCATTTTTATTTGTCTTTAATAATATCCTCTTTTTTTGCTAATAACCAAATTTGCCCTTTGTACCATTTTAAAATTCCCAACAATCTTCTACAAGTTTATACAATAAAATATCCTAAAACTCTATCTTAAAACTCTATCTTTTCATACAGATGCGTTGGGTGTTTCAGCAGAGGGCATGCACACTGCACTTTCAGCAGGAAATGCAATTTTTCTAGTCTTATTTTATCTTATCTAAATAATATCTAATAAAATGCATATTACTTATTACATTTCACACTTACTGCAGTCCCTGAGAGGTAAGTTGCAGCAGCAGCCATTGCCGTCTTTGATCTTCGTGATACTTTGTCATATGATGATGGATGGTTTTAGGCACTCTCACAGGTACTTTTGTGGCTCTCGCCTGTAGACATCTTGAATTTCCCATGAGATAAAGTATCTAAATAGACTCTCTCTGTACTGTTTGACATGATTTTATTGGAGGCTATTTGAGTTTTAGAGACCACTCAGATATACTGTAGTTATCAATATACCATGGTTTATGGCTTCTGTCAGACATGTGACAGAAGTAGTCCTTGTTTTAGGAACTCCTCATTGTGTATTGGCTGGTTGGAGTCCTGAACTATGTTCACTCTCCACTCCATGCAAATTCTCAATGCAAACTGTACAAAATTGTGATTTGTGACACAAGATAAATGACGGAGCGTAATATGAAAGGATAGAACATAATCTACATGATGTGTTGATGTCTGCAGACACAGCAATAGCACTGCCTTAAGAGCTTCTTAAAGTTGGTGGAGTCAACACTGCTTCTTATGCGTCCTGCAGTGGGTCATTAAGAGCGTCTTCAGTTGCGATACATTTGAGAAACACTTCTGCTTTCGAAAAATGGGGCCTGGATATGTGCATCTCAAATTAATCTAGATATTGTAGGTGTTCATCTGTCTACTTTTAGCATTTGCGTGGAACTTCCTGATGAACTCATGTATTCCCAAACTCTGACACCTTCAGTCAGTCAGTCATGTCCTCCAGCATCCCATCCTGTCTCTGCTGTCTCACCTTGAAAACTCATGAGAGCAGACAACATGAATCCACCAACATCCACACAGATAACAGTCATATATGCACCCTGCCTGATATACATGAGGCATTAAAGAATCAGTCCACCCTGGCAAACTTCACTCCTTTTCTCAAAGACGCTTGCATAGAAGGTTCACGGGGAATCAAACCTGTGACTCTGCTGACAGACTGAAAAGATTCCCAAAATGTTCCTGTAATCTTTCCACCGAGAAAATTATTCCCAAACAGCGGAGAGTGGTACCTCTGCTCGTTGCCATGGTGAACCTCAGCAGGTCTGAGCTGCAGGTGTGTGTGTGTGTCGGTGTGCGTGTGCAGGTGAGAGAGAGAGAAAGAGAGAGAGAGATTAGAATTAGGCAGATTTTCAGCCAGAATCCTCTCCTCACAGTGTTCGCTCACCTGCTGCTAGCCTTAACTTATGTGTGTGTATCTAAAGCTCTGTCTGCACATTCACTTCCCTGTGTGTGTGTGCGCGTGTGTGTGTTTGTATGTGTGCATGTTAAAGTTTGTGTTTGTGTATGAAACACTGAGGGCAGCAGAGCTATACACCAGTTGACAGTCTGCATGATAATGAGCTGTTAGGTAGCAGTCTTTACCTCACACACACGCACACGCGCACACAGACACACACACACACACACACACACACACACACGCACACACACACACAGCTTCCTTTCCTTCTTTCCTCATATGCATTTCCTTTTCATCCCTCGTTTCCTCCCTCACACATCTTCTTTCTCCTTCTCTTCTTTTTTTTATCAGCTTTGCTCTTATCGTTTCTGTCTCAGAGCTTAGCCCTTTCTTCTCTTCAGTCAAGCGTGGCTCACAACATACACACAAACACACAAACATACACAACAAACACACATACATACACAACAAACACACAAAAATTCTTCCATAAAGCTGACAGGCATGCAGGACACACACATGCATCCATTTGTACACACACCATTCCTCTTGGATGCACACAATACTCACCGTGTGTGTGTGTGCACATACACTCCTGTCAGATTGGCCTACTCTACATTTGCTGTATCTGTGCCAACCCACCGACCAAGCATAGTCCACCTCTCCCTCCCTTTTATTCAGCCATTATATCTGCCTCTGCTTACTGTATTCATGGACGTGTGTGTGTGTGTGTGTGTGTGTGTGTGTGTGTGTATGTGTGTGTGCAGCTCATCAAGGTTTGTAAAAGCAGTCATGGTGACAGAGGAGGAGGAAGGGGAATGAAACAGAAGAGGAGCAAAGGGGGGAATAAAGATGGAGACAGACAGAAAGAAAGGAGGGAGGAGAGGAGAGAGGTAGCCGGCAGGGCTGGATGAAGCTTTTTTTTGTGTGCGTGTGTGTGTGTGTGTCTGTGTGTTCGCGCAGTGGGAGTGTTAGGAAGTGAAGCCAAGTGTAAAGAAATAATCTTGACAAAGCCTGGAAATGTTGCAGCTCTGCAGTGGCTAGAGCCAGCGCACAGCTCTAATGTTGATAAATGTTGATTTCGGTGACTTAATGAGTGTGTCATTAGAAAAAAATCCAACATTAATACCTGGTTCTGTTAGATATATTTTATCCTTGTCTTGATTAATAAACATGATATAAAGATGGATGTTGTCTCTCCTATATCTGATACGTTCTTACCTGCTTTCAGAAATAAAATTCCTTGATGGGGAACATTGTTTTCATATTATATATATAGATAGTGGAGTGATGAACTACCACATAGTACCCTAGGTCCAGTTAGAAGTTTTGTGCCTTGCTAAAGGGCACCTCTGCAGTGCCCAGAGGGTGATCTGGCAGCTCCCCAGATTCCCAGTCAAAGTCCCTACAGCCTGAGCTACTGCGGCCACCAATAGGTCAGGATGCTAACACTGACTAATCTGCATCACAGCTTTCTACACACTGGTGCTCCAGCACATAGCTATACTATACATTCTATACAGCCTGATTTTGCCTTCTAGATGTTAATTGAAAGGTACATCTATAAAGAATCTTGCCCCAAAAATGGTAACAAGCATGGACACAATCAGAGCTGTTTTAAGGTTTAGCAGGTTATTTTCTTAACAGCCAACTTCTACAGGATAGTGTGAAACCAATGACAGTACAAAGAATGGACAGTGCATGCGTGATGTAATCCCCAGGTTTCTGAAGAGCCATTTTCAAGCTCAAAACATGTGGCACAGGCTGCCGCCATCATGGCTGTCCTGACTTTGACTGACAGGAGTAATGGCATACACCTGTCAGTCAAAGTGGCCATGCATGTTGTATATAAATTCACCCTCAGTACAGTTGTCATGAAAAGGGAAATTAGCTAGAGACCAAAACTGTTTTTTTGTACCAGGCTGTAAACATGTTGGACATTTCAACATGGGGACTTATGGAGACTGTTTTGCAGTCAGCCTCAAGGAGAGGTTGTCGCTTGTGTGAAACACGCCATGTAATGTGCTTGCCAGATGGTTGATCCATACCAGTGGTACAAACTCCACAGGATTACTGTGTCATCTTATTGATCCACTTGATATGAAAAATCTACCAGAGCATCTGTTGAACCCCTCTGTTCATACTTCCTGTGTTTACAGGCTATTGACATGGTCAACACATGTCTTAGCTGGACATGCTATATATTTCTGTTTACATAATGCTTTTATCAGTTCATACTGCCATCAGTTGGCATTTTAGTGGTACTACATGCCTAGAACGTTTCAAATTAAGTTTTTTATCTGCCTTTTTTGTTTGTATGTCCACAACAGGTTTAAGATTTGTTTGTAGCATTGGGCCAGTCTTGACTTTGACCTTTTTATTGAAAGATTGTCACAATACCAGAATGTCTCTATACAGCACTAGGATTAAAAAACAATACTTGATACTTCTTCATAGATCACATCACTCTCATTTTGGCTTCCTTGCATTAGCTACCTGTTAAATCTAGAATAGAATTTGAAAATTCTTCTCCTTACTTACAAAGCTCTTCATGGTCAGGCCCCATCATATCTAAAAGAGCTCATAGTACCTTACTACCCCTCTAGAACACTGCGCTCTCAGGACGCTGGGTTCCTTGTGGTTCCTATAGTCTCCAAAAGTAGATTGGGATTTAAGCTATCAGGCTCCTCTTCTGTGGAACAAACTATCATTCTGGGTTCAGGAGACAGACACGGTCAACAACCTTTAGGAGTAGACTTAGGACTTTCCTTTTTGATAGAGCTTATAGTTAGGGCTGGCTCAGGTCATCCCTTAGTTATGCTGCCATAGGATTAGACTGCCGGGGGACTCCACCCTGTCTATCTTCTCACTTCTCTCTCTGTCTGTCTCTTTGAGGGTTATGCCTAGTCAGGCACAGTATTGGTTGAAGATGCAGTCACATCTTCCTTTAATGAAAACTCTCTCTCTCTCTGTCTCTCTCGCTCTAAACATATATGTCTCATTAATGCATGTTAATGCATGTTACTAACTAAACTTCTTCCCTGGAGTTTCTGGGCTCTCTAATCCAGCAGGTTCTCATGGATCGTAGCTGCTGCTGTGGTCCTGCATGACGTCCACTACATATATTATTACTGACATTATTGCTACCATATTTCCATTGCAGTATTAGTTAGTTTATGATTTAAGAGGACAGGTGGAGGTTGTCCACTAGTTAATCAATCGGTGGATGGTGTCGTTTTTGATTGTATCTGTTTTATTACAACTTTGATACCTTAGATATTATTTAATAGATCATTAACAGAGATATTATTGCTTCAAACATTGAAGAAGTGTCAAAACACATTCACACTCAATATTAAATAAAGAGTTATTTTATGCCTGAAAAGCCACACCACCCCCTATGGTAACCCTGAACTAAGAGCGATGTTTACAAGGTGTGACAGCCTGTTTGGTCTCTTTAGTCTTACTTTTTGTTTCATTTTATGCCTCACTACACTTCACACTACACTACACACTATACACACATCCTTAACTTCTGCCACTAACACACCTCACATCCAAGTTTACCTCTCGGTTAATTTTCTTTAGTACAATAAATAAATGATTTATTGGCATTTTCATGTTTCACATTTTTGCGAGTCTTTGTTATGACAGTTTGGTTCAGACATTGTTTGTTTGCAGCAGGTGCAATGGCAATCATAATAATTATACAGAACATATGAGACCAGGTCCTCTCCTAAGGTCAACATGCTGTCACGTAGTCTGTCTGATAGAATCAAGAAATCAATCCAGGAGTCTGTCTCCTTTAGAGACTGGGCTTGTTCTTTTTCTTCGTCAACGGTAACAGTCAGTGACACCTGCTGACCAGTGTTTCCATGGTAACAATCAGTGACACCAGTGACTAGTGGCTCCAAATTACATAAAAATGGAACCCATGGCTTATAATTAGTGGTTTCTAAACATTGTGGAGCAAGAACTGGGAAGGGAATTTTAAGAGGGCACAGTTTAACCAGTTAAGCAGTTTTCTCACATGAACGGACAACTATATAGAGAATCTTTCTGAGTCACTCACTAAACAGATCTGAATCTTAGTCCTTAGAGTCACTTAAGTCAATATGTCCATAAGCATATAAATTCTACCAGTGAAAGCCACACTATCTTAGACTGCAAATAGACTAAATAAATTCATATTTTAAAGCTATTCTACAAGGAGGGCAGTCCACTGTTTGTGCATTTGAAATTTTGATGCAGGAAATAAAACTTTGTATTTTCATCTTATTAAGAAATCCATTAAGTATGAGGCACAAATACAGTATTATAGTTTCATAACTTACAGTCAGCATCACTCCTTCAACTATAAATACAGTAAATGCCACATAATAGAAATGTGGCGATTATGAGCCCATAATCATTGACAACCGATTATGCTAACTGCTAACACATAATGCTTCAATTAAAATGCTCCTCTCACATTATTTATGCTACATTAGCCTAGCCTCCAGAGTGTAATAACTACTACTAATGTACTGTACTCTAACATTGTTTTTAGCCTATGAGCTATTAGCCTCAGCTACACAAAAACAAGTTTGCAGGAAGTTACGTTAATCTGCTGTCAGCTCATCTAAGTCCTGACTCCCAAAGCTAACGACTGCTTATTGTCCACGATAATAGCGGGATTCCTGGCAGCTTTTTAGGTGCGGGACATGTTGTAATGGGATTGTACAGGTTAAAAGGAGAGCAGCGACTGACACAATTTATTGTTTTAATCTGTATATGTGGCCCGGTGTTAGGTAGGTTTAGGACAGTAAGGTTAATGGGGACTACAGATGTTAATCCCGGGTCAGTAAGAATTGTGATTCAAACGTAAACCCCTCCAACTATAAGGACACTGTCCAGACCTGATTATGCAGCCCTGTCTAGATAAATTCAGGGCTATGTGAAAGGGACTATATGAGCATGCCTTATTAAGAAGCCACACCCGCTCTGCTGCAGGTCAACACTGTGTTCAAATTTTATGCAACTGGATTTTTTTTGTATTCTTATGTATTTTCCCTGTAAAATAAATGGTATTGCTCAGTTTGAAAAAGTCTTAATTTAACCAGAATCCATGGGAAATTAGTCCTATCTCACAGACTACTGTACTTCTACATACATGCCTGTGCCTATTAACTTGAATGCATTAATTAAAACTATCTAGGGCAAGTCTATCTTTGTTTCAAACATACCTATTCTTAACACTAGGGGCTGACAGGACATAAAATCCAGGAACTGTGTAAACTGGATGTGATTTGTGGTGAATCTGTTGTGATTTTGGGTTTCCTGTTCCCTGTTTTATTTTGTAATTCTCGCCTCTCCATATGTCTGTAACTTTACTTCTTGTTGTGTTTACTGCCAGTACTTGCTTGATTGTCTGTTCCATGCAAGCAACAACTTCTGTTGCTATGAAGTAAAGCCACTGCAGAAGTGCCAAAAATTGCCTTTCCTCCAATGTCCACTTGAGGAGATCCAGTGTGAGACTGGAAGTGAGTCAGTCTCCATAAGTCCCCATGTTCAAATGTCCAACTTCACAGCAAAAATAAACATGTTTACAGCCTGGTACAAAAAACTGTTTTGGTCTCTGTAGCTAATTTCCCTGTTCATGACAACTGTACTGAGGGTGAATTTTACAGGTGGTTCATTTATGCAAACAGGCATCATTCAGCTGGCCTCAGCTCCACTAATAATCCTCATCTTTTAGATTTGCTAGTAGGCAGCAGATTGTGTTGCCTGCCTTCTGGACTTTGAATTTCCTCTGCTCCTTTACAGATTGATATGCCTGCCTTTCCTAATTTTGAATTGAGCCTGTCTTACAAACCATAAGCTTCTCTACAGTTACTCGAGCTAAATAAATCATTACACCAGTTCAGCCTGCAGAGTTACGAGTCTGCATTTGGGTCCTTGTCCTTGAACTGTAATAGAAAAAGGTCAGTTTCTACACTGGAGAGGTGGGTATTGGGCGGATGACAAAAAAAAAAGTATACTCCCATATCTACGTTCACCAGCAGTGAGCAGTACATATTAAGAAGTGCAGGTACTAGTCAGCCTTGTCAGTACTGAGCACCCATTTCAAGCACAGATCTTGAGTCTTGGATTGTCAAACTACCACCCATGTGTGAAGGAACGAGCAACCGCAGAGTGGTTATAACTGGCTTCAGGCTGCACAGTGGAAATGAACAACAGAGTCTATGAGGTAGCACAGGAGAGAGAGGGAGAGAGAGAGAGATGGAGGTCGGGGGTGTTCTAGACAGACAGAGCCTGAGGAGAAGAGAGCAAGACGGGGAATGATGATCTTTCTCATAGAGAGAGAGAGAGAGAGAGAGAGAGAGAGAGAGAGATGGCATTATGTGAGAGCAGATCACAATAAATGGGTCCTCAGAAAAATGCTAAGCTTCTGTGGTTGTGTGAGTATGTGTGTGTGTGTGTGTGTGTGTTTGTGTGTGAGTGATGGGCTTGTAGGAGGACTGAAAAGCCTGTCTCCCATTTTTACCATCACACACTCCTTTCCCTCTTGTTATCTCCTCTCTCCTCGGCTTGTTCTTCTCTTTCTCTCACTCCTCTCACCTCTCCGTCTGTTAACTAGTCTCTTTTTTCCCCTCCATTCCTCCACCTCTCTTTCTTGATTACACCTGTCATCTTTCGTTCTCCTCTTAAATTTCCTTCATTACCTACCCTGACATTTTCTCCCACTGATTTCTCTTCTGTCCTCTGTGGGTTATCGTGACAAAGGCTGCTGATGGGTGGTTGACCTGTTACCAAGGTAACAATGCAAGCTTTTTTGTTAACCATTCCACCAGCCCTGAATTAAAATTCACCTCAAGTAATCAGATCGTAAACACACTACTTACCCCATGAAGCAGGTGCTGTATTCTTACTCATTTTGACTGTGAAAACAGATACTGGAGGGACTTGTTGTAGATATTAATTGGCATTTACAAGCAGCAAATAGTGAGTATGTGTTACACCCTCACTGCTATGCCCTGCAGCTAGGGCTATGAGCTAGTGTCAGCGTCTACCTTCTGGTGAACTCGGCCAGACACAACCTCCAAAAGCAGTGGTTGGCCAGTCTGGCGGGGAATGCAGCTTACTGATGTGGTTTTCTTGCTGCGTTAGTTCAGGTCAGTTGAGTCAGTTCAATCTAAAGATGGTTAGCGGTTCATCATTAGCATTCTTTTTATCATAAAGTCCGTAAATCACCTCGGTAGTGTAACATTATTCCCGGTTGGTCTCATGTTGCTTTCACACCAGGATAGCCCACGGGACTCAGTTTGATTGGGCAGGGAATGCCGAAACATTTCACACCTTTATTTCGTTTGGTTTGGTTCACTTTCACACTGCTCTTTTGAAAGCGGACCAAACCGCCTGGACAACATCATGCAGTTACAACAGCTGCTCGTTTGGGCCCCCCCCCACCTTATATCTGCCCGACTCTATCATTAACTCAACGGGTCGCGGTAGTTTTTCCTCGCCACCATCACCAAGTGCTTGCTCATGGTGGAACTGTTGGTCTCTGTAAATAATATTATGAAAAGTACAGTCTAGACCTGCTCTGTATGAAAAGTGTCATGAGATAACTTTTATTATGAAATGGCGCTATATAAATAAAATTGAATTGAAAGGCAGCTTCAGTTAGCATTAGTTAATTAGCAGTTAGCTACTTTAGCAAGTGGTTAGGCTAAAGCTATCTATCCATCAGGAAACTGTAAATCACAGAGAGTTGTAACTGAGCAGCTGGAGGACATCAGAGGGAAAAGAAACAAATATATTACAGTAATCAGTGAGGCCCTGACATAGATGACAGCAGCAGCCCTCACAATCACTCATAGATTGGATCAAACAGGAAGCACTCCGCTCTGGCAGTATTAAAAGAGAGAAAGCATTTCATTGGTTGCAAAATTAGTACACACCCCCCAGTGCAGGACGACATCATCAAGAATAGGTAAAAATACTAAAAACATGACTTTGTGTGAGTGTTGGACAGACACTGAAGGACAGAGGACAGCTTAAAGTTTTTTACTTCTTATGCATTTATGCTTCAAAAATCACAGTCGTATGTTATTAAATGCAAGATGCAAGAAGATAGTATCCTTTATCCTCAGACATATTTAACTAATCATGAGCTTCAGTGTGCAATGTTCATAGTTAATTTGAGAGATGTATTACCAGTTGACAGTTATTCTACTCATGCATCTTGTATGAAATGCTTGGTTGGACATCTCTAACAGTAAGACGTGACAGGCATTGGGTTGTATTTATTTATAAAGCCTTGAATGGAAACTTGCCATCATACATCACCTCCTCCCGCAGTCATCATTTAACTTGTTCTAATGATTGGCTAATATCTGCATCCTGTTGTCTGTTTCCTTCTTAATTATTGTGGATTGTATTCTGCTGTGCTCCTGACATCATGGAGAATGTTGGCATGCCCTCAGTGAGTTTTTACACTTTAGCTTGAAGAAAAATGCAATGTCACCATGGTTCACCAATGTCACTGACATTTAGTCATTTTTACATTCGAATGCTCATCAAGCTTTGTTTGTATTCATGTATCTACTGGAGATGCTATGGATGTGAAGAGAAAGTGTGAAAGTGTGAAGAGTGAATTATTCAATGGCAAACTGTCTATTTTTTTTATCTGCCACTAGTCCTGTTTACAGTGTGGATGTGTGTGTGTTTGAACACCACTCTTCGGTTTCACTCAAGCCTAATTAATTGCAGATAAAATCTTAAACGAACACACACACATACACATGCCAGGGGCTGCTGCACCTATTTCTACATCTCCAAGCCTCCTTCAGCTCTTTTCATCCTCCTCTCCCTCCCATCCTCCATCTTTTATCCGCCCTCATTTTCTCCTTTCTTGCTGGCTTTAATCTTCTACTTTCATCCCCACACACCTCTCTTTCTGCTCCGTTCACTTTTTAATCTTTCTGGTAAGAGACTAATTGAAAAACAATGAGAAGGAGTTGGAAGACGACAGTGGGAGAAACCATGGGAGGGAAAGAACAATACTTTGAACAAGTAGGAAAATTTAAATGTGTTGTGTAGAGCAGTACAGTATACATTACATATTTAATGTACAGAGAGCAAACTAAAATGAAAACAAGGAAAACAAAATGAAAATATTCAAAAAAGCTTCCAGCATAATTCAAAAAGTGGTGTCAGTGTAGAGGAAGGAGATGGAGAGAAATGGAGGAGAGATGAAAAAAAGACAAGAGAAAATGAAGTGGGGGAAGCGAAGAGATCAAACAGGAGAAAGGAAAAGAAGAGAGGAAGGAAAGAGGGGAGCCGAGATGAAAGCAGAGAGGATCAGAGTCCTTGTGCCCAGTACTGATGATGATGATGATGATGATGATGATGATGATGATGATGATGATGATGATGATGATATTTGTAAATAGTTTTAAGTGTGTGTAGCATAGTGATGAGCAGCTTCTCTGTGATTTGTGTCAGAACAATAATTTGGTCTCAGGCCAGTAAGTGATTTGTAGCCCTGCGGCTGTACTTTACAACTGATGCTCTGACAAACACTGACTTCTGTCTGCAAATACCTCATTTTACTCCAAGACAACACCGACATTTCTGACTGGACTCAAAGTTTTTTTTACCGATAATGAGTTGATAAAGAGAAAACTTTGTTTTAGATGACCTCTGTTGGTTTAATTGTAGTTATTAGGGTTGCCAAAAGTACAGGTACTTTGGTACTTTTTTGATACCATGTGTTTAAAATAATACGGTCTCCTTTAATTAAATATTCAGTAGTATTAAATCATCAGGTCAATGCCATTTGGTAGCAACTCACCGTCTGGAATCGCAGGTGAAGAATCCAACATGTGAGTTGACTCTACAAAAGTCAACAGGGTGGGGCAAGTTACAGATGTGTGTGTGCGTGTGTATGTGTGCTGGACATAAGAAATAACCTACTATGAATCATATATATTAATATACATATATGTGTCAAACTAAATATAAATTCTGTCCTTACACTGTCATTCTGTAAGAAACACTGCAACTGATCCTCAATATATGTTCAGTGATGTTAGCAGCTGTGTGCACTGGTTGTTCATTTAAAAGAATTATCCTGTTTTGTGCATCTAGAACTTTTTTTTGCTATTGTATCAAAAGAGGTATCATTTCTATTTTTTTTAAATAAATACTAGCAAGTGAAACATTCACCAGTATTGCTTTTGGGTATGTGTGACCATAGTCTAATCCAGATATCCATGACATCACTGTTGGGTGTGTCATGGACATCTGTGTTAGACACTGACCCCACCTAGCCACATCCATCAGTGATGCTGTGATGCAAGCAGAGAATGAGGCATTGTCTCTTCAGAGCTTTTATTTTGGCGGGTAGCAGGCAGCAACCAAAAACACAGCAAAATACTAAATAAACAATATAGACAGAAACTGTCAGAAACTCTGAGCCATTGTTGTTATATTCATACACGGACTGAACGAGAGACGGGACTGATATCCTCCCTGACGAGCTGATTGAGCAGAGCTGGAAAAGTGCTGATTGTAGGCAGCTGCAAAGACTGCAAAGAGCTTTCAGGCAGGGAGGCAGGTAGAGACCACTGTTGGATCTTGGAAGATAGCACAGGGATTAGTGTCAGTCAGCATGAGAAAACTATCCACCAGCGTGACAGATGCTGGCTGTGGTCAGAGGTAAAACAGCCTTGAAACTTTCAACCAGGGCAGCAGCAGAACACTGTTGTATCGCCTGTTGTTAACTTCCTCCTGGTGGTGTGCAATAGACTTCCTGCTGTTCATTATGAGCACCAAGCACGATCCATGAACTTACTTTTGTCATCTCTATGTTCCTAATATGATGATAATCCATCTAACCCCCCAATTCCACCAGATGCGCCACGGTTGCTGCAGCAATATTTTTAATCATAACCAAACCTTGAACATAACCAAACCTTGAACATGGACGTTTATACGTTTTATACCAATATATTTAAAATGATTTTATCTTTTATTATTTGTTTATGATAGAGAACTTTGCAACATTGTTCTCTTCTATGATCATGCAGTGATGATACTGCTTTACCTCTTCCTGCAGTGAACATGAAGGTTATGTTTTCATTATTAATGTCTGACTCTGTTATGAATGATGTGGCACTTTGAGCTGACAGTGGGTGGCTCCAGCATTCAGTCGGTTCAACTTTGTTATTGATTCGATTCTGGTATTTCTTCCAGAATATTTGTGTCCAGCCTTTGCTATTGATGCCGAATTTATTTGTTGGCAGGAGGAAGTTGCACTTCTAAAGGTTTTCATCAATTCATTCATTCAAGACCTGGAAGACAAACAGTGAATATAAACTCTTATCGGCTGCAAGTTGTGGTTGATAATTCCTTAATCTGGACTTTCTGCCTCCTGCTATGGTGGATCTGGATCCTGCACCTTCGGCTGTGCACTGGTATTTAAACTGCTAATGTGAGTGCAGCATTCTGTTTGTTCAGGGTTTTTTTTTTTGTTCATTTTGGTGCAATAACAAAATCCTAACTATTGGCTGGTGTTCCTGCTGGACATGCCAGGTTTTCCTACTGTAGGTGATCTCAAAGTCAGCCACGCATTGGCTATCCAACTTGTTATATATGTATGTGTGCCCTGTGTGGGCGTTGGCAGACAGTGGACCTCACATGGCGTATAATTATTTCTAGAGAGAGAGCAAGACAAGAGAGAACGAGACAAGAGAGAATGAAAGAGAGAGCAGTGAAGAAGAACAAAACATCAAAAAGAGAGATAATGATGGAGAGAGACAGAGGCTGGAGGAGGGAGAAAGAGATGGATGGATGAGGAAAGATGAGACATGAGAGGCAGACAGACAGGCTGTTTGAGGCTTAATGCTAACACCTACACATGATCCCACAGCTAATTAGACATCAGCCTTTCTGCATTACTATAGGGTGTATCGTTTACTGTCTCTACTATATGTTGCAGCAGTATGGGAGGGTTTCCTATTTAAGTCAGGCTGGAAGAAGGTGGACGTTCTGGATATCAAAGGAAAATTACATTCTTAAAGTCTCAGATGAAAGCAGTATTCAAATCATGGAAGAGTCTCAAATCATGTGATGGAAGGAGAGATGGATAAAAGCACCTGATTACTTTACATGGTGTACATCATATTTCATGAATCGTGTTTTCTAGGATTGCAAAGGCATGATACAGATGTCCATACCTTTGGTTTCATAATGATGTCCATGCCTTTGGTTTCATAATGATCTTTACTCCCTAAAGCCAAGCAGCAGAAGTTAAGTAACAATGTACAAACACTACTGCTCCATATCAGTGTGAGTTATATGTAAGAGCAGTCTGAGAGTGTTTCTTCTCTGCTGGACGCCTGCTTTAAAATAAAATGACGGCATAAATTAGTGAGTGAGTACATTCACTTCTTCTTCAGACACCACCAGAAACACATACTAAGTTTTTATTCACTAATTAATTCCAATCACTTATTTCAATTTTATGTTACTGCCAAAAAAACTTAAATGTTTTACAGTAAAAGCCAACTAATGGCAGTGGTAATGGACTTTGACATATTAGAAATATTAAAGTGACCCTCCTCTCCCTTTTAAGTAAGTATTCATCATTAAAACAAAATATGAATTGATAAAAGGCTAGCTATATTTACATTTTATTAAATATATTTGTTTATATGGATTGTTTGATTCAAGGAGGAATTAATCAGTTCATTAGTTAATTTCTTGTTTCTGTAACCGCATCTTCTCATTTGAGTCATGGGCCATTGGAGTCCGTTCATCACAGGGCACACCAGCCATTCACATTCACATTTACACCTATTACCCAATTTAGAGTAACCAATTAACCTGTTAGTTGCATTGGCAATCGTTTTTGAGCTGTGAGGTGACACTGCACCACCGTGCCAATGTACAGCATTAGGGTTACAGATAAACCTAATGACTTCATTATTGTCCATAGGACGCAATGCCTCAATGACATAACAATGTGCATCTCATCTTTAGAGAAGCATTTTACCACCAATGACAGATACATATACACACAGCATATTTCATGTACGCTACTTTAGTCTTTAGTACTAACAATACAACCACACGGCAGAAAACTAAAAAAAGCATGCTGCTGAAGACAATCTGGCAGAGATAGAATGAAGGTGGTTGCACTGATCAGGTGGGCGTGGCCGGCAGGTGAGTGGAAAAGTACTGGCAGGAGGAATGAAAAACCAGGAGCGAATCGTGACAGCTGATTGGACGGATGTACAGTCTGTCTTTTTAACAGAAAGGAAAGGCACCATTCATTTATCTATTTGGTGCATCCCAAGTCGTATTTGATATTTCCTGAACTGTAAGTCATTCTGGTCCGCCATCTTTCTGGACATCCCAAAGCTCTTATTTCTGCTCTGAGGAGTGAGGAGGGATCTCTGAGGAGCCACGAGTGAGAGATATGAGAATGTGTCTTTTAAAAGATCTACATGACTACATATTACAACATGAAAAAATCAAATCATTATGGTTATGGTATAGTTTCAACATTCAACACCCCAGAGAGCTGATATCTAGTATTTCCAAAATATTAATGTGTAAATCACTATCTGACACTGAGCTTGTGAACTCTCCACCATTATCACCACACAGGTCTTTGTTCTACGAAAGACTGATCCAATACATCACGACATCACTGGAGTTTCATACAGGTGTGAAGACAGACAACAGATTCAGTTCAACGGTATCACTCCCAAGTGTTATATTGTATTTGTCTTCTGATTCACCATCCAGTTTATTTGTTTAAAAAAAAACAACAAAGGGATCACAAACATCTTTCCTTATACATGAGAAAGATTTTTCTTCATTATGGATATGAAATCAGAGAGGGGAGTCTGACTCTACTGACCGACTGTAAGAATTCAGTCAAATGTGACCCTGATCATTTCTGAGTGCCAGGTTCGATGTGATTTACATGACTTAAATTTTCATTAAATCATTCAGCATAATGGCAGTGCATCCATCCAATCAGTGACCACACTTGTCTATAGCAGGTGCCCTTAGTTTCCTGATTTGTGGTTTCTGTTCTGTTGAGGGGATCTCTACTTGATCTGTGATTTGTTGATTTATTTATCTATTTGTCATGATTTGTCACTTCACGACCACCATACATCACTACAACTACACTGACAGTACACAGAGAGCAGCTGGAGCCTCATATTCAAACAATTTTTAAATAAACTATTGTTGTGCTTTCAATGAGGACTGAGGTCTCTGTCACTTCCATTTAAAAAGCTTAATGGCTAGTATAAACAGGAGCAGAGATTTCAGCCAACAAGTCAGGGACAGATTGTCCACCCCTGTGTGGTGGAAAGGACGGTGGGAAAATGTGGGAGGGTGTCATGAGTTGGGAAATGAACTGGGCAGAGTGAAAAATACCACATTCAACTTTCTTATCAGGGTGCCCTACAGCACACATCAAAGTGCTCAGAAGAAGACAGGAGGCAAATCCAAAGAGGAGCTAAGAGAGTATACACTTCCTCAGGAAATTGGACACCACCAGCACATCTTTGCAATTTGTCATAACATTTACAACATTTACAACACCACCCTATGCACTAAACTCCAACATAAAAATAGATTTAAATCATGAAGTACAGAATAATCTAATATGGACATAATTCCACAGAACAAAAAAAAAAAAAAAACAAATACAAGCACCAGGCACCATGAAGTAACATCTGGCCTCTGGCACCAGCTGCCCTGGGCTCCCCTAAAGCTGGGCGACTGGCCAAGACATCCACACTGGCACCTGGTTCACCTTCACGCACTGCAGTAGCACTGTCAAGAGAGGAATCAGCTGCACTTGAGGAGGGAGAAGTGTTGACAGACAGGAGTACATTGTTGATTTTGGTCCGTTAATGGGATTTGTTAAGAGAAATACAATACCTTGACAGACTTTCTTTAAATTCTAAATTTACACATTTATACCTTACCTTTTATTAGTAGACCTCAAACATGCAGAAAATCTCACCTGTATTGAACAGTCAGCAATGTATATTGCTCTGGGATCTTCATCCATCCTTGAGTTACTCATTTGTATCATAATATATGCATTGTAATTTATATTGTATTGTTATAATTATTGTATGTTGGTCCCTGAATTTTCTCTGCAGGGATGTCTCCCCGTACAGAATATGTGTTAAACTCATCGAACAATCCTCAAATTAACTTGATTTCTTTAGTTGCCGTGGAGACAGCCTGGGTGTGGTTGCATTCAGACTTGTTTGGCTGGGTAGCTGCTGGACAAATGCAGTTTGTGACAGCTCTGTGACGGCGTCGTGACAGTGAATAAGTTTGATGAAAACTGGGACAGAAGTGGCTAAGAAAAAAAAAGTGTTTTTCTGGTGGATAAATCACCTCGCTCTCTCTCTGCCTCCCTCTTCTTCTCTGTCTCTCCCAGCAGTGCTAATAGTGCAGGATTATCCGTAGTGAAGATGAAAAGGGTTTCATTTCCCTCTGAGCTTCCTCCGTGTGTGTGTGTGTGTGTGTGTTAGGAATGGTTATTGTGGTACATTGTCATAGATGAAAATAGCAGCCCGACAAAGTGAGTAATTATCTTCTCTCTCTTTTTTCTTCTGTCTCTCTCTGCCTTGCTGTCTGTCTAGTCTCTATCATGCTCCATCTTCCTTTTCACTCTCATATCTCTCTCCCATCACTCTTGGTGTTTTTCTAGATTTTTTTTGTTGCTTGTTTTTCTTTTTTCTTTACCCTCCTCTCTCTACTTAAATCCACATAATCATTTTCAGGTCATTTTTAGCTAAATCTCTTCTCCTTCGTCCTCTTTTGTTTGTCAAACTGTAAAACTGTGCGCCACAGACGATATCTGGCAAGAAATGGAACAGATACAACTAGGATAAACTTTGTTTATGCCTGACACAGCATTCTAAGCTAAAGTTTGTGGGGAGAGAATTATGTCATCATGCATTAAAGATCAGAGAGATGTTCAATGGAAAAGTTGTTAGATCCAGAACTTTCTGAGGCTGAGACAAAGTACCTAACACGTAGGCGGTACTTTGTAGCACAGACTGTGAGGCAGACTTACACATAGAAGTTTAAATGAATGGAAGAATCTGTGTTTTCTCTGCAGTGCTGGGTTTGTTCTGAATCATGCTATAGCCCTAACACAAAGCTATAGTTCTGTCTGGGTTATGTCTGCATCCATTACTAGACAAATGACTTGTCTGTCTGTGAAACCAAATCTGGCTTTATGAGTACACAGAGATAATTGTCTCGTCTGCCTTTGGAATGAAAAAAACAACTACAAGAAAGATTTGAAAAGATCTTTTTTTCAGACTGTTCTGGGCTATGGCTTTCTGAAATAGTGATATTTAGTCACCGTTCAGTGAGTTCATCTGCATGTATTACATAAGCCATTATCAATTCAAACACATTGGCTTGACATGAGGGCTCTGGGCTCACTAGGTACACCCACTAAAACTGATGCTGTCTAATTCAACAGTCCTGCAACACATCCGACCTTCATGAAGCCTCTAATGTTCAGTTTCTGTTGAACAATTTAGAGTTTGCGGATTTTAACCAGGGTTTTATTAGACACCATCTCACACAGCGTGACATGCAATGATCACTGTTATCATCCGCGTACATTTTTGTCTTGTACTTTTTTTGTCTCTTGCTTTTCTGCCTGTCTTCTTATCACCCTCTTATTTTCTCACTTTTTTCACTCTGTCTACACCTCTGTCTCTCTCCTGCCAAGTCTCTCTCTCTCTCTCTCTCTCTCTCTCTCTCTCTCTCTCTCTCTCTCTCTCTCTCTCTCTCTCTCTCTCTCTCTCTCTCTCATTGGGGCTTCTGTCTATATTTAGACAGGCTGTGGCTGTGGCTGTGCTGGACCTGCCATGTGTTTTTCTGCAGATAGGTGATAATAGGATTCTCCGCTCTCCACAGAGATCAACCAAATACACACACAGAACACAAACACATATATAGAAACATTTACACACAAACATGTAAACTTGCAAATAACACCAAACACAAACAACCCTAACTCAGTGAATGGATGGAGTGATTCATACAGCATCCTGTTGAGTAAGGTTTTGTTGAGTAAGGTTTTCGCTAACAAAGACTGAGTGACCTGTCGTCAGTGGCATTTGTGATTTTAACTGGTAAATATAAGCTAATGGTCAGCACTTGCTACAAAACCTGCTAACGTTCCATTGAATGCTGTGCAGCTAGCTGCCCTATTGGCTGACTCTGTCTGGCACTCCCAAGGTTCCTGTGCTAGAGCCAAAACTCCCCCAGTGCTTTGAAGCCCCATTCCTGGCAGAGTCACTTAGGTAGCTGCACAGCTAACTGACTAGCTATTCGCAGCTACAATTACTTGAAAAACAAGTAAAGCCATCAGGAAAATCATAAAGAGTTATGGCAGAGAAGCTGCTACACATAATACACTGATCCTGTTTCACCAAAATCTCTGAATGAAGTTATGCAGGTGTATATCTGATAAACATTAACATTATTAAATTCAGTCCTCCATATTGTTATTTCCTAAGCTCTGTAGTCGTTGTATAGTATTGAGCGAACCGGCAAGAGGATCAGGGCCCACAGGTACTGGATGCTTCTCCTTGGCAGGCTTAAGGAGACAGGAGCTAAAATCGTTTAGAGGAACTGAAGGGCTGCATAACGGGCCAATATAAGACAAATAAGGTCTTTCTTTAAAACTGTAAATGATGCAAAGCTAGTGACGTCCAAGTAGCCAAATAAAAACAAGAGTTGGACATGTGCAGAATAACATGATACATGTCTACATATTTTTCTGCTTAACTGCATACCCTAAATTTACAGACTGAATATGCTTAAGTTAGAATCTTAACATAAACCCATGTAAGTACATATATGCTTAAATTATGTATACACACTGACACATACTACACATATATTTGAGTTGAATCTAAAAAATAGCCTCCAGCTTATTATGATAGCAATGCGAAGTGGCAAAGAGGGCACACACATACACACATACATGCTGATACACACAAGTGTTAAAGTGTTTATCAGTGAGTGCACGGTTAGTAACATCCCATAGGGCCAGTGCCCAACTACCAAATAGAAGTCCATTAAGTCTTTCAATAAACAGAGGACTCGGCTGCTCTTACAGCCAGCATAGACCAACAACACAGTGTGTGTGTGTGTGTGTGTGTGTGTGTGTGTAGGTGGGTGGGTGAGTGTGAGTGTGATTTGGAGAGTGGAATTGCTCCTTTTTGAAGGTTTGCTTCTTGGTGTTTCACGGGTGTTTTTCACAGTTTCGTTCTGTTCAAGTTTCTCATTCACTGGTGGGGTGCAGGGGGGGACTGATCAGCTCTTTTGTGCGGTAGTAACCGGCACGCTGTTCGGTGGCATGGCCGCCACCGGCAGTAACAATGGAACCGGGGGTTTCAGGGATCTTTCCCGGCGGCATGGCATTAAAATACCAGTCGGTGTGGATCACTCGGTGGAGGAGTGTGGTCTGGCGGTTGGGGACGTTGTGGGGTTTGATAGTTTGAAGGCAGCATCTAGGATGAACGGTGCTGTCGTGATTTTTCTCGATTCAATAGACAAAGTTGGTATCGTGGTTGAGCGAGGAATTGTTTTGAAAAATACGTTTGTCCAAGTTTTCCCCCTGGCTAACCCAGCGAAACGAATCATATTGTCCAATTTACCACCTTTCATCAGTAACACGGTATTGGAGAGAGAGCTTTCACGGCACGGCAAGATAGTGTCTGCAATGAAAATGCTCCCGTCGGGTTGTAAATCACCGAAGTTGAAGCATGTTGTGTCTTTTAGACGGCAAGTGTTCATGGTTTTAACTAATGACGAGGATGAGCTTAATGTCGTTATGAAGTTTAAAGTTGAAGGGTTTGATTACACAATTTTTGCGACTACGGAGACGATGAAGTGCTTTGGTTGTGGGCAAGAGGGGCACTTGGTGCGCAACTGCCCAGATAGGGTGCCGCGGCCTGTGCCAAGCGCACAGAGCGCACAGGGCGCGCAGAGTGAGAGTCAGGCAGATAGCGGGAGTCAGGCAGACAGTGGAGGCCAGGCAGACAGCCAGGAGCCAATAACCCAGGAGCCTGGCACAGATGCGCAGCAGGACAGAGAATGTGCAACCACATCTGCGGCAGTGGACAGTGAGCTGAGTCAGATCGGTGTTGGAGAGGGACAGGAAGAGATGAATATTGACGAGCTTATAGATGGTGGGGAGAAAAGTGTGCTGGATGATGGAAACATTTTTAAAGTGCCATCCTCTAAGAGGAAAACAAGGAGAGACTCAAAAACAGTTAAATCAAAGAAAGGAAGGAAAAGTGATACAGACGGTTTCTCTGATACTGACAGTGAGCGTGAGTTTTCAGATGCGTCTATTCCTGATGGCCAGAAGAGTAATGGCTACAGTCTTGAGCAAATCCGAAGTTTCTTAGAAGTGACCAAGGGGAAAAGAGATGTGGCTGTGGATGAGTTTTTTCCAAACCAGTCGTTGTTTATTCAATCTGCTCAGTGGTTAATGAGACAGAGAGGTGCTGATGGGCTGAAGGACACAGAGATTTATCGTCTTAGGAAACTGGTTCATAAGGTGAAAGCACAACGCTACAAATGAATCAAAAAGTTTCATATAATTTTTTTTTTCTGACTACCTTATGTTTGGTCATGAGTAGTTTTAGAATTGCATCTCTAAATCTTAATGGAGCAAGAGATGTTAAGAAAAGAACAATGTGCTATGATCTTTTGAAGACAAAATGTATTGATATTGCTTTTGTTCAAGAAACCACAGTAATAATGAAAATGAAGTTGAATGGAAGAGGGAATGGGATGGGAATATTGTTTTAAGTCACAAGAGCACAGTGAATGCTGGGGTAGCAATCCTTTTTTCAAAGAGTTTTCTGCCTATTTCTTTTGATTTACAAGAGATCGTTAAAGGGAGATTAATTAAAGTGGTTGCTAAATATGAGAAGTCCACCCTAGTCTTGTTAAATGTATATGCCCCAGTGAATCCTGGTGAACGACACATTTTCCTCGAAGAACTAGAAAACACCTTGTCAAATTGCGCCTCAACAGATATTTTAATTGTAGGAGGGGATTTTAACTGTACGACTGATGATCTGGACAGGAATCATTTAGAACCCAATGCTCAGTCAAGGAAGATGTTGAAACGGATTATTGAGACTTATGAGTTGATTGATGTGTGGCGATCTAAGCACAGGGACACAAGGCAGTATTCCTGGGCACACAGCAAGGATAACTGTATCTCTTTAGCGAGGCTGGACAGATTTTATTGTTTTAAACATCAAGTGCAATTTTTTAGGTCTTGTTTCTTGTGTCCAGTGGTTTTTTCAGATCACTGTTTGGTAATAGGGAATGCAACAATGGAGATCTGCAAAGTCCCAGTTTTCATCTTTACAACAATGGTGGGATGTTGGCAAAATACAGATACAACAGTTTTGTAAACAATACAATTTTAATGTCACAAGAGAGACCATCCAGTCGATTAGAGAGCTAGAAACTAGTATAATGGAGTTGCAGAGTTTAAGTGCTTCCACAGGAGATCGAGGCCACTCTCAGGCACTCAAGGTTAAAAAGGCTACTTTGGCGGATCTGCTGGGGCTTAGAGCACAGGGGGCATTGGTTCGATCACGTTTTCAAAATATTTCTGAAATGGATTCTCCATCTAAGTTCTTCTTTAACCTTGAAAAGAAGAATGGTCAAAGCCGGCTCATTCATTGCCTCCGATCAGTTCATGGGAAGGATCTCACTGAATCATCTGACATAAGAAAAAGAGCAGTGCAGTTCTTCTCCCAACTCTATGCCAGCGAGTACAAAGATGATCAGCTGATGTCTGAGGGTTTTTTTGACAATCTGCCACAAGTAGCAGCAAAAGACAGCACACAACTAGAAGGTCCGCTGAAAATGCATGAGCTGCAGGTGGCGTTGATGAGCATGGAAAATGGCAAAACTCCAGGTCTGGATGGTCTTCCTATTGATTTCTATAAGTCCTTTTGGTCCATATTAGGGAAGGACTTGTTTGAGGTCCTAAGTGACAGTATGTCCGGGGGTAGATTGCCTCTCAGCTGTCGGAGAGCAGTCCTTACTCTTCTCCCTAAAAAAGGAGACCTGTGTGAGATCAAGAATTGGAGGCCAGTGAGTTTGTTGTGTGCTGACTATAAAATCCTCTCAAAAGTGTTGGCATATAGGTTGAAAAAGGTGATGGAGCAGGTTGTTCATATTGATCAGTCATATTGTGTCCCTGGCAGATCTGTTAGAGATAATATTTCATTAATTCGGGATTATTTGGATATCTCTAGACTATTGGATTTAAAGTTTGGTCTGATTTCTCTTGACCAAGAGAAGGCTTTCGATCGGGTGGAGCACAAATACCTTTGGAAAACTCTTGAGGCTTTTGGTTTCCCCCCGGTTTTATTGCCTTGACTAGGACTCTTTATTGTGACATTGAAAGTGTATTGAAAGTTAATGGTGGTTTAAGTGCTCCTTTCACTATAGAGAGGGGTATTCGGCAAGGTTGTGCGATGTCAGGTATGCTGTATTCTATAGCCATTGAACCTATGTTATGTCAGGTGAGGAAACAATTAATGGGAGTCAAACTAAGGGATACCCTTTTACCCTTGCATCTTTCTGCATATGCAGATGATATTATGGTGGCTGTAAATGGTGAAAGTGACATTGAGAAACTAGTAAGTATCACAGAATGCTTTGGTAAAGTCTCCTCTTCTAAGGTAAACTGGGAAAAGAGCACAGCATTGATAGTAGGGAAATGGCAGGGGAATGAGCCTAAGTTACCTGCTGGTATAAGGTGGTTAAAGAGTGGGATTAAGTATTTAGGTGTTCACCTGGGTGACCAGTCAGAGGAATTGAAAAACTGGGAGGGAGTGGTAGAAAAGGTGGAGGGGAGGTTAAAGAAGTGGAAGTGGCTCTTACCCCGAATTTCATATAGAGGGCGTACACTTATTAACAACTTGGTGGCCTCTACTTTGTGGCATCGCCTGGCTGTAATAGAACCTCTAGCAACTTTATTAGGAAAATTACAGAGTATTATTGTCGACTTCTTTTGGGATAAATTACACTGGATACCTCAGAGTGTCTTATTTTTGTCAAAAGAGGATGGTGGGCAGGGTTTGGTACATCTAGCCAGTAGGAAGGCGGCTTTTAGATTAATTTTTTTGCAGAGGTTTCTCTATGGCCCGCCAGATTTACCATTGAGACAGGTTGCCGATTTTATCTTTGGACAAATTGGTGAGTTAGGTTTTAGGAAGTCACTGTTTTTTATGGATTGTTCAAATTTAAATTTGCATTGTGTGTCACCATTTTATAGCAGTGTGTTTAATGTGTGGAGACAGATGGAAACAGGCAGACTGGGCCGTGACGCTTCCTTATATTGGGTTCTGAGGGAGCCAATTCTTAGGGGTGCTCGGCTAGGCGTTGCCTGGCAAGGAGCGCCACTGATGTATGAGACTTTTAAGGACAAGGGCATAACAACATTCCGGCATCTGCTGGAGCTGGCAGGAGCTCACTTGGACAATGCCGCAACTCTGGCACAAAGGCTGGAGGTCCGATCTGTTCGGGTGATTGGTCTGGTGTTGGACAGTTTCAGGAAGGCGCTGTCGAGTGAGGATAGAGCGCTGCTGGAAGGATGGTTTGCTGGACAACTGACACCTGATGATTCTGATCCTTTTCCCAGGTTGTGTATTAGGCCTAAACTTATAGACTGTGGGGGTTCCCTGCTGAAGCAGGGTCAAACGTGGATGCCACTGGACTCTGTGGGGGGAAAAGAGACTCTATCAAGGTTGTATCAAGGTCTTAAATAAAAGAAAACTTAATGGAAGAGTAGACACACCTTGGAGGGACCATTTTAAAATGGGTTCAGAGGGTAAAACCTGTTTGGGGCTTGCTTTATAAACCACCATTAACAAAAAATACTGGAGACTTGCAGTGGCGAATTTTACATGGGATTGTGGCAGTGAATGCTTTTGTGTCACTGTTAAATCCAACAGTCTTAGATCAGTGTCCTTTTTGTCCTGTCAGAGAGACTATATTTCACTGTTTTGTACATTGTTCGAGGCTATTGTCTCTTTTTGGAGCACTTCACACTTTATTGCTGTCCTTTAAAGAGCAGTTTACTGAACAAATGTTCATTTTTGGCTTTTCGTATGGTAAGAAGAGGAAAGGTCGATTATTGAATTTCCTGTTTGGTCAGGCAAAGTTGGCTATTTATTTAAGTAGAAAGGAAAAGTTGGACAGAGGGCAGAGGTGTGATTGTTTACTAATTTTCAAGAATTTGGTTAGAGCACGTATTATGTTGGAATACAGATATTATGTTAAGATGAAGGATGTGGGAGCTTTTCAGAATGTGTGGGATTATGAGGGTGTACTTTTTTCTTTAAATGAACTGGAAATTACTTTTGTTGATGTGTTAATTTAACTTGTTGTTGTTGTTTTGGTTTTTGTGGTTGTTTTGTTTCTTTGTTAATTAATTTGATTTATTTGTTTTTTGTTGTGGTTTATTTATTTATTATTATTATTATTATTATTTATTTGGTTGTTTTTTTGTTTGTTTTGTTTAGTTTTCTTATTGAATTGCGCATTTTGTGGTGTAAAGGTGAATTTTTTTTTGTGAATAAATGATTGGTTAAAACTCAAAAAACTCTCTCTCTCTCTCTCTCTCTCTCTCTCTCACACACACACACACATGGACAATGGAAACATTTTCAACAGAAAGGTTTTGTCTTGTAATAATGAATAAATCTGACATTGTAATGGTAAATGGACTGTACTTATATATCTCCTTTCTAGTCTTCCGACCACTCAAAGCAATTCACAGGACATATCTCATTCACCCATTTACACACATTCATACACTGATAGCATTGGCTGCCATGCAAGGTACCAACTGCTCGTCAGTTTGAGGAGCTAACCATTCACACACATTCACACAGATGGCACAGCCTTCAGGAGCAATTTGGGGTTCAGTATCTTGCCCAAGGACACTTCGACATGCAGACTGAAGGTGATCAAATCGCAGATCCTCTGATCAGTGGAGGACCTGCTCTACCTCCGGGCCACAGCCACTAAGCTCATACATAGTTGATCAGTGAACTGTACCAAACATTTTGAACTATAAATGTTTCAATGGCTAAAATTTGAAAATAACATTTCTATGGGAATATTTTAAAACTTGAAGTAATCATTGGGAACTATGTTATTTTTTTTCCTGCTGAGAACATTTGGCTCAGCTTAGCATGAAGACTGTTGGTCCAGGAGTTTGCATGTTCTCCTCGTGTCTGTGTGGGTTCTCTCCAGGTATTCCAGCTTACTCTCAGTCCAAAGACATGAACCTGAACAGGTTAATTGGTGACTCTAAATTATCCATAGGTGTAAATGTGAGTGTGAATATTTGTTTGTCTCTATGTGTCCTGTGACGAACTGGTGACTTGTCCAGGGTGTACTCTGCCTCATGCTCAATAATTTTGATAAATTACATACAGGACTATTTCTTGAGTGCAAATACATCTTGGAGTCTCCACAGGTATCTTATCAACCTCTGATTGACAATAACACACAATGAAGTTCTGAGAACACTATTATCATTACCCTGGGTAAGAAAGCAAATAAGCGCATTTCCAAAAAAGTGTCATGTTTGAAGGAATATCTAACTTAATATGATACAAATGTGATTTAATGAGATTGAATAAAATGCTAGGAAAGTCTGGAAATTACACCATAAATTTATATGAAAACATAAGAAGCATAATGCTTTTTAATGTCTTTTAAATAAAAATTGTGAAAATGTAAAATGCCCTTCAGTCTTGTTAGATGCTGTTGCTGGTGCCTGTACAACCTCTTTGTTGCCGTGTCATGATGTTTCCTAAACACAGTGTCATCCTTCAGGCCATCTCATTCCTCTTCATCAACAAAAGCACTTTTTTCTTCTTCAGTTTTACACTTACACAGTTATACTCCCCCTCCTTCCCCACCCTTACTTGTGCCTCCATCCTCCTAATAGCTTCATCAGTCATCATAAGAATTTGCAGTCAGCTCCTCATCATTGGCTAACAATTAGCTCACTTCCTCTCCTCCGGCTGCTTCCACTGATTAAGCATTAGCTTTCAATTTAAGGTATATTTCCACTGAAGTTAACACTAATGGATGCCACTTTAGAATGACGAGAGACCTGTGCTGGTTCCTATGTGTTTGATGGGTGTTTCTTGTGTGTGTGTGTGTGTGTGTGTGTGTGTGTGTGTGTGTGTGTGTGTGTGTGTGGAAGGATGTTAAAAATGCTGTTGTAAGTTTCCAGATCTTGTAAAATTATTGCACTGCAATGAAGGAAACATTTGAAACAATTTGATAGATACAGTACACATTACAAAACCTAAAATTACAGAAATGCACACAAAGATTTGGTGTTTGTGACTGATGGTAATCTAACTGGTTCACAGACAACCTCTAGCCTGAATAAAAAACATATTAGCACAGAGCAGATCGAGCTGAAGTCAGAAGTCAGACAGAGAACCCGCATAGAAAATCCACTCAATTTTCAAAATAAAACATCCTGTGCAGAATACAGATTTTAAAATGAAACAAAAGAACTGTTGAACTGTGTAGCTGCATACTGGTGGTAGAAGCTCCTAAAACCAAGAAAAATGACCAAATCTGAGCAAGTTAACAAAAAAGTGCTGGGCAGTGCTTCTGAAACTCTCCTGGTAGGGTGGATAACAGACCAAAACAGCGTTGCTGCCGCAATGTGACAAAGTCAGACCAGAACCAAGCAATGTAAAAACTTCAGACCTTGATATTTTAGTTTACTTCCTTGGCTTTCAAGTCCTCGTGTCTCAGAAATCTTGTAAAATTCATGTCAAAATGTCTGGAACAGATTCTGAAAGTTGCAAATAGACAATGTCGTTCAATCTTACTCAGCATGACATTCATATTTGCAAATGTTCATACCTGGGAGCATTTGAATAGTCAGGGAAAGTTCATTCATGTCCAACAGAGCTTAGCAGCTGCTGAAAATGTAATCATTGGTGAATGCTTCACCAAGTTTTTTGAGTCATCAGCTGTCAATGGCAAGTTCCACTTCACTGTCTTCTTTTCCCTGTAGGTGCCTCAACTTTTCTTTAAATGGATCCTTAGCAGTAGAGCTAGGTGACTCATCACTTCATAGGTTATAATCCTTACTTATAACTGTAGTTTTCTTCATAATTCTAAAAACAGGTGGATGGAAACACACACTTAAAAACAACAAATAGGAGGAAGATTTAAAATAATGTATCAAGGTGGCTGCTAATGAAGGAATAAATCTGCATATCATAGGCTGCATGGATAGATATGCTCTTAGTCTCTGTGATGTCACCCACTGGTTTCTTGCTATCTCGGCTGTCCTGCCTCTGCCAGCTTCTGGCTAATTCAAAAATGTCAGGTCAAAAAGGTGGAGTGTGGATGGAGCTGAGGCGGGCTAAATGAAGCATGACATGTGGCTCAAACAAGCCACCTGTGATAGCAACCAATCAAATCAATCAAAGCGATTATGCTCTTAATCCTGCATAGCTTTAAGCCTTAATATAATCTGAGCAGGTGAGTTGTATATAAATTCACCCTCAGTACAGTTGTCATGAACGGGGAAATTAGCTACAGAGACCAAAACTGTTTTTTGTATCAGGCTGTAAACATGTTTATTTCTGCTGTGAAGTTGAACATTTGAACATGGGGACCTATGGAGACTGACTCACTTCTGGAGCCAGCCTCAAGTGGATGAGAATAGGAACTGCAGTGTTTGGTTTCTTCTACTGTATAGCCCAAAGTCATATTGATGATGATGTTTAGTCTGTCTCATGCTAAGCTAAGATAATCAGCGTCTGGTTACAGACAAAAGATTACAGACAGAGCTCTTTTGACAGCTTTGAAGGTTTGTCGTACACATTCATGCTCCTCAGAGGATAAGCCTTTCTGATTCTTTCAGGATAAACTTAAAAACTAACTTTCTGCTTTTAGACACACTACTAATTTCTTGCACAGCAAAATAATCAGAACCGTTTAACCTCTCTGCAACGCCTGCATGCTAATCAGCTCCGTCTTCATGGCTGTATTTAGATGTGCAGTGTTTTTCCCTGAAAACAGCCAAGTGGTGTTAATTAGTGAGAAAAGTTGCCCCAAGGTTTCAGCTGCAGGAGGAGTGTTTTGATGTTGACATCCCTATTGATGTGGGGGTATGATAGTTTCGACTGCACAGGCTCTGAAGTCTGCTGGGAGAGACTGGCTGTCACTTCCCCACGCATACAAATGTACACACACACACACACACACACACACACACACACACACAAGAATATACTGTTAGATAGAAGCCAACTGGACGCACATATCTAAACAGGGAGAAGATTTTTGATCTAAATAAAATTGATTTTTTCTCTCTCTGCCACACACACAAAAACAGACACACACACACACACACACACACACACACACACACACGCACGCACGCACACGCACACATACACAGTAAGGATGGACAGGATGCACCCTGTGGTAAGTTGAATTGTACTGTGTGTAAAGCAGGACACTGTTTATGGAGAGTTTTAATAGACTCTTAATTAGCTCTCTCTCTTTCTCTCACTCCTGCTGTTTGTGTGTGTGTGTGTGTGTGTGTGTGTGCGTGTTCTTTTCCTCCTCACATTTCTTTATTGATTTTCCTTCACTACATTTTTTCTTATTCACATTTACTCTTCCTGTATCATTCTTTCCTGTCCATCCTTCTACTTATCACTTCTAGCTTTTCTTTTTATTGGCATCATTTCTTTTTCTTCTATATTCACATTTCAGTCATCCCCAATATTTCCATCTTTTCTCTCAACATACTGAACATATCTTTTCCTCTTACATCACATAATTTTTCCTCTTTGCCTCCTTCCATCCTTTCTTACTCCTCTCCATGATTGAGAGAAATGAATCTTGTAGCACTTCATGTTTCATCTGTCTCTCATCTTTACTAAGGAAGAAGTCCCAGAGGAGATGAATGTTGAATGTTCCTCAAGTCATGAGTGTTTGTATTTGATTCTTCGTTAAGATCTCTGTGCGACCTGAGTCCCAGAAGCTCAACAGAGCAGAAATAGTTCAGTTTGAGTAACAGTTCCATGAGCTTGAATGCTTATCCAATCAGTGCAGCGCATTGTTATCAAGCTGAAAATAATATGTTAGGTAGTCAAACATTGCAGGCCTGGCTTTGTCACAGTCAAACTCAGCCCTAGATTTTTGAAATGTTTTATCTACCCACCTTTCGTCCGTAAGAAGCTGAAATGGTTTATTGCCATCAGACTGCTGGAGTTTCCCCGGTGCTGATGGACATTTTCATTGACCCAGTGTACCTGAAATCAGCTGTTCTCACCATATTTGATATGTTCTTCCCACACAGAGCACATTTTAATGATTTGATTATATCATAAGGTCATAAAAATATTATGATGAAGCTTTTTTATAAAAAACAGATTGTTGTTTTTTAATGCATTAGCTAAAATATATTTTTGGTTATTGTTTAAATTTAGAGAGCAGGCTAGTCGCCATGTCTCCAGTGTGAAAGCACCATTAGATGGGTTATTCAACAGTATGAAAAATGAAAGCAATGCTGGTTTGAAATGATACACAGTAAAAACTTACAGTACTGTGTGTGCTGCACTCACTCATCTGTATAGCTGATAACAGGACATTAACAGGTCATTTATCTAGACATCGAGTACGAATGTACAAGAAGAATATAAGAATGAACGCACTGAACAACTAAAAAAGCAGAGTGAGTATATTTCAGTTACTGTTCATTTTATATTCACACTCATTTTTAATTGGAATCTGGAGGTGTTTCTGTTTTTTTTAGCCTCTCAGCACTCACAGACATGTTCGGACCTTGGTATGGAGTATTTGATTTTAATATTGAAGAGCTGGAACAAGATGCAACATTATATTAGATGATTTCTTTTGGTTCCTCTACATCGATTTTGATAAACCCTGTGATGTTGTGGTTGCTGTAGCATTGCTTACCAGTGTCATATCAGAGTCACTGACATAGTTTGTCATAAAGAATAAGATGTCACTGCAGCAAAGTTCAATTATGTAATTTATTGTGTTGGCTTCATATTAGTAGTTGTGTAAGTCCAAGAGCAGTTAGCTGCTAGTTACACCTCAGCATTTCCTCATCCATTTTTTACCCCTCCATGAGGCTCCATGGCACTTCTGTTTCATGAGTTTATGTTCTTCCCACCTAAAGCATAACCTTAAAGTGTATGATAGAATATATGAAAGAACACAATAACATGATTGGCTTGAGCCATGCCCTGCAAGATCAACTCTAGAGAGTGTTTCACATGAGGGCTGATGTGAAACTTTTTCTGTTGCCAATAGGACACAAAAGCAAACCTCAAGAGCTCCCGTGAGTAGGGATGTAACGATACACTCAACTCACGACTCGATTCGAGTCACGATTTTTTGTTCACGATACGATTTTTTCACGATTTTTTAAAATCAAAATGAGCTACAGATAAATTCTGACAAAATAAAATTATCTTTTTATTTGTAGGAAAAAAATCTCTCTTTACAGAAACTCTCAAACTGTTTGTGTTCTTATTAGGGCTGTCAGCAAGCAGCTGATCTGACCATTACCTTTCAGCTTGAAGTATGAGCTAGCTGAAAATAAAAACAATTAAGATGATAGCTCGTTAACCCTTTGATGAGAGTCCACGGCCCCGGGAAATGGCGAGGTCCGAGCGCTGTAAACGCAGAGCCGGTCGTGGCGCACCGCCTCGGAGGAAATGCGCCCGGCGGGGGCCAGCCGGCGCTGGGGAGAGGTCCCACGAGGGGATATTCCCGCACCGTGCGGCCGTCCCTGACCCGTGCTTAGTCCCCCGTGCAGACTGCGCGGAAGTTGCGGAGAAGTTGCGGTAATTGGTAAAATTGCAACACCGCCCTGAATTCACGGGGATTCACTGAAGTTGCGTTGAAGTTGCAAATCGCAACATCGTGAATTTTCTGGAGGGTCTGTGTTATGGTATCATTTACTGTACAGTCAGGCCTGACGCCGACTACCACTACTGCGCATGTGTGTAGGGGTGTGTGTGTGTGTGAGACACAGAAAGGCAGACGCGGCAGTGGAAGCTGCAGCCACAACGTGACCTATTTCTAATTAAAAAAAACTTACTCTCGCATTTGCCAAGAATCGCGATGCATTTTTTCTGTGAACCGGTGCGAGTCGTCACGCATTTGTACCGATTTTAATCGTGTCACGATGTATCGTTACATCCCTACCTGTGAGGTTTCTTTATTCTTTGTTTAAAAAAAATAATTCTTATGAATTCAGCATACATTTCCAGGAAATCTCCTCCCCAGAGTGCTGAGGTTTCAGGGGAATGCTGCTATAACAGAAAAACCTTTCAACTGTTTTTTCCCCTATTCTTTGGAGACTTGATATTTTACACCTGGGTCCCTGATAAACCTGTTTTAGACGTTATATATATATATATATATATATATATATATATATATATATATATATATATATATATATATATATATATATATATATATGTGTGTCTGTGCTAAAAGTGGTGGTGTCATGATAGAGCAGCGATTCACATACTAATGTTTTTCTCCTGAGAGGAAAGGAGGAAAGAGAGTGAGAGTAACTACAAAGAAAGAAAGGCTGAAGACAGAGGAAGGGAAGGATGAGCTGCAAGGAGAAATGTGAATGAAAAGATGGAGGGAAAAAGGAAACATCATGTGTTTCAGCCATGCACCATGTGTCTGTCCGTCCTCGCATCAATTTAATCTTCACTCCTTTCGTCACCCACTACTATGTATTGCAGCTAGCGCTATGAGTGTTTTTTCCAACACAGTTGGACCCAGGACCAAATACCAGTCTGGCAGGGAATACAGTAGCAGCAGTAGTATTTTTTTTTTTTGGGCCTTTTCAAGCTTTATTTTGACAGAGACAGCTGAAGAGTGACAGGAATGTGGGGAGAGAGAGATGGGGAATGACATGCAAGAAAGAGCCACAGGTCAGATTCAAACCCTGGGATCCGCAGCAAGGACTGGGGGGACGGGGTTGGGGTGGGGGGTAATCCCACTACTGTGTGACCAAAACAAGGAGGATCCTTGACCTCCTTGTGGGGTTTGATAATGAAAAACGGTTCCCTTCACTACTCTATAGACACTCTAGAACTGGGATGCGAGCTGTACTAGTAAGCGCTAGCAGGACAAGTAACGGATGAAAGGAGTGGTGGGGGGAAAACTTATTATTGCTACTATTTAATTATTGATATTAATATTTCATATTTATTATTATTTATATTGCTGCTGTGCATCTTTGTTTCTGGAAGGTTTCTGCCTCTGAAAGTACATTTTTCCTTGCCACTGTTACCAAAAGCTTACTGGGTATTGTTGGGTTTCTGAATATAATAACATGAAGTACAGTCTAGACCTTTTTTGTATTGGACTGTTATGGTTTGGTGCTATATATATAAAAAACTGAATTTAATCTCAGATAGCTGCATTCTGGAGCTGCAGAGTAAACTTATATGTTTGTGATGTTTTTTCTGTCCTTTTCTCATCTCATTTGTTTCTTGTGTATCTGTCCCTCTGTTTTATTCCCTCCTGTGCTCACGCCTTTCAGTCTCAATCTGCCTTGTACCCTCTCATGTCTCGCTGCATTGACTCAGACTGATATTTTGCTGCCCTTAATATTTCAGCCGTAGTTATCATGAGGAAATGATCACAGGTTCTTTTTTATCTGTCAGTCAAGTAGTGAAAATCTCTCTGCTTGAAGCTTTCTCTTCTGATGGAAAATTAAAGATGCTGGCCGTGTGGAGAGAGACGCCGCCCCCTGAGCTGAAACTGTCACAGGTTTGATCCTCATAAGATACTTCACCCTGAGCAAAAACATGGAACAGGCTATCATTTCTATCATCACATTCTTTACTCCAAAAAAATGCTAGTTGCCATTGACAGTTTGTCAGCTCTCCATTCATAGATAAAATATGGCGATCCATTAGATAGAAAAAATACAATTTTCAAAAGCTAGACCTAAGCTTTATTAACAACAATGAATGAATCAACTGCTGATGCAAGAGCAGAATGTAGTGTAAAGTTATAAAGAAGGTTGCTCTTCTTCTTCCAGCATCTATTTTAGCTAATCATCTTAAGTTCATCAGAAAGCCCACAAAATGGACCATTTGATCTCTGACCTCCCGCACAGCATCTGGACCAAAATCCATTCATTAATAACCTATTAACATTCACAATAGAACAGAATAGAACTGTATCACCCCACCAGCGGAGGAAATGGGTCTTTAGCCCAATTAGGACAGGATTAACATTACATAACAGGAATAAAATTCACTGTGCTCCTCAGTAATTGAACTCATCGTTCCGGGCAGCATTTTAACCATCAGGATATTAGAGGATATAGTCTGTAATATATGTGGACTTCAGGAGGACAAAGCCAAAATAGGAAGACAAAAGCCTCTTCAGGGGGAGTCAGATCTGAACACATATACCTAAAACACTTATTATTGTATTGGTGCAATTTGCTGAAAATATTATCTCCAGTGTCCAGCGAGAGTAAGCGTTTATTGTAGTGTAGTTATTATAGTGTTTATTGATGGAACATAGAACACGGAAGAAGAAGAACAGCTGGAAATTATCATTACGTTCCTGCAGCTGACATCAGAACAGCCCATTTGATGAGTTTGGATGTGGGTTTATTTTTTTTTGGTCCCTGTATTTGGTTCCAAAATAAGCATACTGTGAGTGTTTCCATGTTTCCATCTATCAAATTAGCAAATAGAACTTCCGTTTCCTCTATCCTCTCAAAAATGAGCTGATACGTATACGAAAATAACTAAATGACAGGAGGACCAGCAGGTCACTGAAAAACAGTAGGTAATTGCGGCTCCAAGTACTAAGTAGGCACTATTAAAATTAGTCCAGACATAAATCCACTCCAGTCTCCCCAACAAACACAGTTTATTGCGTTGTGGTGGTCATCCGAACTGATTGCGGCAGTTTGAGATGATGATTGTGTTTCAGAATCAGTTCTCCACTCTGCTCTGCAGAAAATATGCACCTGATCTAACTTTTATGGATGCTGCATCAAGCAAACACTCCTGATCATAAAAACAGACCCAAAGATAACATTTTAACTATGTGATCTATCCATCTGTCTATCCCGCTGGTAGAAGCACATCAATCAAGGAGAAATGATTAAATCTAAGCAAGTTAATGTCAATGATAGTAATGGGAATCCTTGCATTGGTGATGCAGGGTGTGAGAGAGATGATCGGTGTGCTAAAGAGAAGGCAGAGTGTGGCTGGGCTGGAAGTCAAAGCAAAAAGCAAACATCAAGGCAGGCAAACAAAAAGTCAATGTCCAATAGAGTTTCCCAGAGCTGGTTGGTTCAATAGTTACCACAGAGGTTACAAGAATGAACTTGAAGAGTGAAGGATGAAGCCAGATATAAATCCTGCAGCGGGAGAAAATGGTGAATGATCAGGTGAATGATGAGCAGGCGTGTGTAGCAGGACGGACCCATCGGTCCTGGGCACTGTTTACCGGTGGCGCAGCCTCGGCCAATCACAAGGGGAGATGGCCGCATAAAGGCGGGCAGAACGCACCTGTCCCCCTCTTGCTTGGCTGATGCTCGGGTTGCGTCACGTCCTGACGCACACCACTTCCCCTTCAGTGTGAGGTCCGATTGGGTGTTATTGGCTGCACGCTGCTCACCGCCTTGGTTGCTGTTTGCTGCGCGTCGCTGGTGCGTCACTTCCACGCTGTGTTGTCCGGGACTGCCTGACCGGTTTGAAGACCGCAAACCGCACAGTAGCGCCACACCGCAGTGAATAAATCACTGCTGCTTTGCCTCGTGGTGAACTGCTTTGCCTCGCGGTGAACTGCTTTGCCGCCCCGTGATTGCTTGTTTCCCGAGCATCGCTTTGGGTTTCCCAGTGATTGCTGTGTTTCCCGGGGATTGTTTTATCCCCCGTCTAACTGTTTTGCCTTGGCTGGGCCCGCTTTTAATGTTTATGAACCGCAGCCGCGTCTTAAAGTGTGTCTGTGTGCATGTGTGCGAGGGAACAGGTGGAATTTAACTGTGTTTTGTTTGTTTCTTTGGAGTTTGTTTATTTGATTATTCTTGGTTGCTCTCATTAGTGATTGTATAGATTTTGTTTATTTTCATAGTCTGAAAGATTAAATTTATTTTTTTGATATTTAGATTTCTGTTTAATTTGTATTTTATTATCGCTTGTGTTGATTTAAATTGAGTTCTTTTTTGTGATAGTTATAATTGTTTAATTTGGGTTCTTTATTTCTAACTTGTTCTCTCTGGTCCCCTACATCCAGGTGCTGAGCCTTTGGTGGTGGATTGGTGTCCTGGTGGTGGTTTCCCTGTTTGTATATATGGTTTGCACTCGTTTAGTTTTCCTTTGTGTGTGACTCTTTTTCTTATTTGCTTCACGTTTGGTGCCCCTGGGATTCCCATTCTTTTGACCCATTTGCCACAATAGGTTGCAGCCCTGGTTGTCCCCTCCCCTTCTTTTTTTAAGTCCAGAGTGAATGATTTTAATGTTAGAGTTTTAAAAAGAGAAATTGAATTGTAATAAAAATATTTAGTAACCTTTAACCACGCTCTCTGTTGTCCCTTGCAAGACGAACCTGAGTGCCTTATATTTACAATTTTATTCATTTAAAAGAATTCTCTGGGTGAAATTCCCAGGGTGGCGTTGTCAGGCAACTTGATACAATCTCTTTAAAAGAAGAGCTGTCGTCTACGGAGCTCGCGCCGCCACACGTGGATGAGTGGAAGAGTGGCAGGAGAAAGTAGGTCAGTTACGCCCAGCCTGGACAGACAGGGGAGACAAGACAGAAAAACATAGAACCTGAAGGGCAGGAAAATATAAGGGAAAAGACAAAGTTGCAAACAGTTAACAAGATCTGACTGGCAAAATGCTTCAAATGCTCTTGAACTCTGCTGCTCTTGAAGTTGAGGCCTAAAGTTCTTGAAGTCGATACATAGCAGATGAGGTGAGGTTTTGGTGTAACAATAACACTCCTGTATACCATCTGGTAAGTGTTTGGTATACTTTATTACGAGTTGGTAAAAGGGTAGCATGCTGAGGCTGGGAGTCAGTTACATAAGGAACATGAGGGCACTCTATGTGACGGATAAATCAACCAACTGATAATGTTAACCGTCAAGCTACACTGCTACACTGGCTCCATCTTTTTTAAAGATAAACAGTCAACAGACACTGAACTGACTGTATTTGACTGCCAAGGACATTTTTACCCAAATGGATAATCCTGCCAAAAATCAATAGCTACATTAATTATGCAGCTTTTCTATTCATGAAATGGATTCCTGATGTCAGACGATATCTGTACAGCAGATTATTGGACATGTTGTTCATAGTGTCAGGCAGTGTCAGTTATGTTTTATTATTTCATTGAAAGAAAGAAGTGAACATGACAACAGTGTAACACAGCAAGAAACAACAAATCAACCCTGACAAATTTCATCTGGAGCTGCTTTTAAACCGTTCTGCATTCAAATTGAATCAGTCCTGCCAAGGCCTTTGTCAATATATCCACAGCGAGAGATCAAGCAGAGTTTGTGGAAATTATTGTCATAAAAATAATGTGGATACACAGAGGAACCAAAGTCAAAATTAGACAAGCTGTTACAGATCAGAGAAAACAAGTGAGGGACTGAAGCATTGACGCCACACAAAGTAAGGCCAAAAGATGTTATCTCCAATGACAGACATTTTGGTAGAGAAGTGAAATAATTGATACTCTCTATGATTTGTCACACTATGAAAAACTGAAAAATGTCACTGGATGGAAATTAATTAAAACACTGGATGGAATATTGTGTTGCAAAGTTGTTGGGTCTAATGTTTTTAATCTCAAATATAGAGGGGAATTGAACATGAACCATGATGGGCTATAATTTGTAAAGTATATTTCAAATTCAGGTCATGTTTATTGACTTACAACAAACAGATGCCTGAATGAAATCAAAGAAATAACTGGCAGGATGTGCAAGAATCAGCAGGTCGAATGAAGCATTAGTTACTTCTTTAACACTGTGTATACAAGAGTCAAGCAGCATGCAGCTTCTGTCTGATGTGTTCAGACTCAATGTTGAATGTAGGTCACTCAGGATTTAGCAGCACTCAGAGATTAACACAATCACAGAAGTTATGTGTGGAAATCAGAAGAAAATAGACTTGAATTGTAAAAATAAGCTTTGAGTCAAGATTGAGACATTTTTTCAGCCTGTGTTGACAGCTGGATTGGATCAAACCAGGAGTGCATCTGTTCCGTGAGGCATATGTGAGATGGTTAAAAATCTTCCTGTGTAGACACACCATGAGCAAACCTTGTTATACTGGAAGGGGTAATTTTCAAACATTCAAAAAACTACCAAGAAAGGAGGGAGTATGCACTTTGAGCCACTGGAAGACTTTTGAAATGTGAAATCTCTGCATAGGAAGTGCTGAGTTTCCCTGACAATAGCTTTACTGTGATAAAGTAGAGAATGCATCAAATTATACCAAGACAACAGGTGAACGAGGAGAAAGTGTTGAGTTAGCAATGACAGCAAGTTGAAACAATAGGTCACAATACTTAAAAACATTTGGACACACTTTTTCGTCCGTCCGTCCGTTTTCTTTCGCTCATCCGTGGTCGGGTCATGGGGGCAGCAGCTTCAGCAGGGAAGCCCAGACTTACCTCTCCCCAGCCACTTCTGCCAACTCTCCCAGAGTCTCTCTCCCCAAGGCGTTCCCAGGCCAGCCGAGAGACGTAGTCCCTCCAGCGTGTCCTGGGTCTTCCCTGGGGCCGCCTCCCGGAAGGACATGCCCGGAACATCTCACGAGGGAGACGTCCAGGAGGCATCCTCACGAGATGCCCGAGCCACCTCAGCTGGTTCCTCTCGATGCGAAGGAGCAGCGGTTCTACTCTGGCTTCTCGCGGATGGCCGAGCTTCTTACCCTATCTCTAAGGGAGACCCCAGCCACCCTGCGAAGAAAGCTCATTTCGGCCTCTTGTATTCGCGATCTTATTCGGTTCTATGTTTTTCTGTCTTGTCTCCCCTGTCTGTCCAGGCTGGGCGCGACTGACTACCCCAGCGCCCTGGGTGACCCCCCCCCCCCTTTGTGCGCCCTCTAGTGCGCCCGTGCGCCCCTGGATGCGCCGTGCGCCCCGATCAGTCTGTCCGGCGCCCCCTCTGCCTCGTCAACCCCCCGCTCCAGGGGGTGGCCACTCCGCTGACTTAATGAGCGGCATCTGTAATTCGTGAGGTTTTTTTCATTTTCGGGCGTCCGTGTGCCCCTCCCCGGGGAGACTGCGCCCTGGGCGGCCGCCCACATTGCCAATAGCTAAGACCGGCCCTGCACTACCTAAAGCTTGTGGCCATAGGTGAGGGTAGGAACGTAGGTCGACTGGTAAATTGAGAGCTTCGCCTTTCGGCTCAGCTCCTTCTTCACCACGACGGACCGGTGCAGAGTCCCCATCACTGCAGAAGCCGCACCGATCCGCCGGTCGATCTCCCGTTCCATCCTCTCCTCACTCGTGAACAAGACCCTGAGATGCGTGAACTCCTCCACTTGAGGCAGGATCTTATCCCCGACCCGGAGACTGCACTCCACCCGTTTCCGGCTGAGAACCATGGCCTCGGATTTGGAGGTGCTGATTCTCATCCCAGCCGTTTCGCACTCAGCTGCAAACCGCTCCAGAGAGAGCTGAAGGTCACGATCCGATGAAGCCAACGGGGCTAGATCGTCCGCAAAAAGCAGCGACCCAATCCTGAGGCCACCGAATCGCAGCCTCTCGATGCCCTGGCTGCGCCTAGAAATCCTGTCCATAAAGGTTATGAACAGAACCGGTGACAAAGGACAGCCCTGGCGAAGTCCAACTCCCACAGGAAACAGGTCCGACTTACTGCCGGCAATGCGGACCAAGCTCTGGCACCAAGAGTACAGGGACTGGATAGCCCGTATCAATGGGTCCGGAACCCCATACTCCCGGACCACCCCCCACAGGACCCCCAGAGGGACACGGTAGAACGCCTTCTCCAGGTCCACAAAACACACGTAGACTGGTTGGGCGAACTCCCATGCACCCTCCAGAGCCGCGCTAAGGGTATAGAGCTGGTCCACAGTTCCACGGCCAGGACGAAAACCACACTGCTCCTCCTGGATCCGAGGTTTGACAATCTTGCGGACCCTCCTCTCCAGGACCCCTGAAAAGACCTTCCCGGGGAGGCTGAGGAGTGTGATCCCCCTATAGTTGGAGTACATCCTCCGGTCCCCCTTTTTGAAGAGGGGAACCACCACCCCGGTCTGCCAGTCCAGAGGCACTGCCCCCGATGTCCATGCGATGTTGCAGAGACGTGTCGACCAAGACAGCCCCACAACATCCAGAGCCTTGAGGAACTCCGGGCGGACCTCATCCACCCCCGGGGCCCTGCCACCGAGGAGTTTTTTGACTACCTCGGTGGCCTCAGCCCCAGAGATGGGCGAGACCACCACGGAGTCCCCAGACTCTGCCTCCTCAAAGGAAGACATGCTGGTGGGATTGAGGAGGTCTTCGAAGTATTCCCTCCACCGACCCAAGACGTGGTCAGCAGCACATCGTCCCCACTGCACACAGTGTTGATAGTGGACTGCTTACCCCGCCTGAGCCGCCGGATGGTGGTCCAGAACCTACTCAAAGCTGTTTGAAAGTCGCTGTCCATGGCCTCACCGAACTCCTCCCACGCCCGAGTTTTTGCCTCCGCAACCGCAGAGGCTGCATTCCGCTTGGCATGTCGATACCCGTCAGCTGCTTCAGGACTCCCACAGGCCAAAAAGGCTCTGTAGGCCTCCTTCTTCAGCTTGACGGCATCTCTCACCGCCGGTGTCCACCAGCGGGTTCGGGGGCCGCCGCCACGACAGGCACTGACCACCTTACGGCCACAGCTCCGGTCGGCCACCTCGACAATGGAGGAATGGAACAAGGTCCACTCGGACTCAATGTCCCCTGCCTCCTCCGGGACATGAGTAAAGCTCTCCCGGAGGTGGGAGTTGAAACTCTTTCTGACAGGAGATTCAGCCAGATGTTTCCAGCAAACCCGCACAGAACGTATGGGCCTGCCAGGTCTGACCACCATCCTCCCCCACCATCGCCGCTCTCTTCACCCGAGTGTCCAAAACATGTGGCCGCAAGTCCGACGACGTGACCGCAAAGTCGATCATGGAACTGCAGCCGAGGGTGTCCTGGTGCCAAGTGCACATATGGACACCCTTATGCTTAAACATGGTGTTCGTTATGGACAATCCATGACGAGCACAGAAGTCCAATAACAGAACACCACTCGGGTTCAGATCAGGGGGGCCGTTCCTCCCAATCACGCCCCTCCAGGTCTCACTGTCGCCGCCCACATGAGCATTGAAGTCCCCCAGGAGGACGAGGGAGTCCAAAAAGGGTGGGTACTCTGAACTGCCATTCGAGTAAGCACAGACGACCGTCAGGACCCGTCCCCCCACCCGAAGGCGAAGGGAAGCTACCCTCTCATCCACCGGGGTGAACCCCAATGTAAAGGCGCCGAGCCTGGGGGAAACGAGGCAGTCCCACCCCCGCTCTGTGCCTCTCGCCGGGGGCAACTCCAGAGTGGTAGAGCCTCTCCAGCCCAGCTCAGGCTCCTTCCCCGCCAGAGAGGTGACGTTCCACGCCCCCAGAGCCAGCTTCTGCAACCGGGGGTCGGACCGCCAGGGTCCCCGCCTCTGACTGCCGCCCATCTCTCTTCGCACCTGTCCCCCCCTGAGACCCCTCCTATGGGTGGTGTCGCCTTCTCGGGCTGTGCCCGGCCGGGCTCCATGGGTAAGGACCCGACCACCAGGTGCTCGCCAACGAGCCCCACCCCCGGGCCTGGCTCCGGGGGGGGGGGCCCGGTGGCACGCGTCCAGGCGAGGGAAACTTGGTTCCATCAGTTGTCATTTCATCAAGGGATATTGAGCTGCACTTTGTCTGGACCCTCACCTAGGACCTGTTTGCCTTGGGTGACCCTACCAGGGGCATAAAGCCCCCGACAACATAGCTCCTAGGATCATTGGAACACGCAAACCCCTCCACCGCGGTAAGGTGGCAGCTCCATTCAGTGTTTTTAAAAATAAATTCTATTCATTTCTACATTGTAGATTAACAGTAAAGGCATCAAAGCTCTGAAATAACACATTTGGAATCATGTGGTAAACAAGGTAACTCAACTAAATCTGTTTCTTGCACACTCTTCATTCTCTGCCAGCTTCATGAAGTCGTTACCTGGAATGTTTTTTCAACAGTCTCAAGTTGTTTCTATATATGCTGAGCACTTGTTGGCTGTTGTTCCTTGACTCAGTACTCCGACTCATTCCAAACCATCTCAACTGGGTTTAGGTCAGGTGATTGTGGAGGTCAAGTCATGTGATGCCGCATCCATTATTCTGCTTTTTGGTCAAATAGTCCTTAAATATCCTGGAGGTGTGTTTGGGATCATTGTCCTCATTGTCATCATTTGGAAAACAAATGATGGTTTGGAATAAATTGCCAACAGTGTCACCAGCAAAGCATCTCCACGACACCTCCTCCACACACAGTGGGAACCACACATAAAGACACAGCAATTGGAACCAAAAATGTCTAAGACCAAAGTCCAGCTTTGCACTGGTTTAATGTCCATTCTTTGTGCTTCCTGGCCCAAGCAGTTCACTTCTTCTTCTTGTTTTTCCTTAGTAGTGGTCTTTTTGCAGCTATTCGATCATGAAGGCCTGATTCAAAGTTGATGTTTAGATATGTCTGCTACTTGAACTCTGTGAAGCATTTATATGAGTTCTAATCTGAGGTGCTGTTAATTGTTGTTGATTGTTGATTGTCGAGAAGAAGTTCATTACAGATAACTGTGATGAACTTCTCCTCTGCAGCAGAGCTAACTCTTGGTCTTCTTGGGGCATTCTTCATGTGAGCCTGTTTTATCAGAGTGTTCGATGGTTTTCGCAACTGCACTTGAGGACAGTACTCGAGTTGAGGGGGGATGGGGGGGGTGGCATCCCCCCCTGGCGGAAAAATGGTCAAAATCATCCCTCTTCTAAAATCGTCATCCCTTCCATCCCTTGTGGAATTTTATCAATGCATGTGAAAATTACTTATATTTAACACTGGAAATAGAATTACCATTCGAAATTTAGGGGGGCTTTATGATAATCAGTCTATTACCGATGACAGCGGTTTTCAAAATGTGAGGCGCGCCTCCCTTGGGGGGCGCCAGAGGCGCGGCGGGGAAAAAAAATAAATATATATCTTACAAAGATATGTGTCTCATCACTGTGCGATGAAATCTCGGCGAGCTAGCCCCAAAAGAGTAGCAAAAAAATCCACAAAACGATACAGTGCGTCTGATCTTTGCTGTTTCGTGTCAAAAGTTCTATTTCAGCGTGAAGAAATGCTGCTAATGTCTCCTGCTATGTCTCTGCTTTAGTTTGAATAGTCACAAAGCTCCTAATTGTTACATAAAGACAAAGAGGCTTTGACAGTGAAGTGTGACCTCTTGGTGCAAGATACCACCTTTGGGTTTACTTCATTCTGGATCGTCATTGGTGGGTCAAAGGTGAATGTGGGCGGTACTAATAGATTCTCCTGACTCTGATTGGTCGACAGGTGACAGGTGTCAATCATCCACACTCTGTGTTGTTTTAGCCTTAGCAGCACCGCTAGCTGCTACCTGCTGCTTCATATTCTTTAATACCGCTTGTTTCAAACATCGCGTCGTATTAAAACTCGAAGTCTTCTTTCCTCCTCCTTAAATTGTGTTTTTTTAAGTGAAGATGTTTTTGTATTTAAATATGTTTAAAAACACACAAAGATGTTAACCCCCCCCCCATTGGAAAATGTCACATAAATGAAAAATTTCACCATCCCCCCTGGTTTCATTTTACAACTCGACTACTGCTTGAGGATACATTCAAAGTTCGACCAAAGACCTTCATGTCTTAAAATAATGATGGACCATTGATTCTTTATAGTTCTCCATAATATGAATTACGACAGTAGCTTTTCAGTCACACAACTGATGGTCTTAAATTCATTAAGAAGGCAAGAAAGTCCATAAATGTACTTTGGACTAGGCACAGCTGTTATTTGAAAATCTTCCCAGGGATTTTCCATATGTGTTAATTCATAGTCTTGATGTCAGTGTTCATCTACAATTTCTAAAATTAAATAAAGAACAAAGAAGTAATAAACTCAACTGAACTTGAACAGTTTTCTTACTGTGGTAAGACAAAAAGTCTTACAAAGTTGTGAAGTTGTCAGAAATTATTTCATCTGACAGTTACACACACACACATGCTCACACAGTTTCCCTAGTAAACAAAAGCAAAAACAAAAGTGCTCACAACACAGACGAGTGTCTCTAAAGGTTTGTGTGTGTGTGTGTGTGTGTGTGTGTGTGTGTGTGTGTGTGTATGTTTTTGCACTACCAGGTGTGTAATTGGATAGATGTCAGTCGGAGTTACAATGTCATCAGATTCACTGCAGTTGGTTGATAACTCTATCTCTATCTCTCTCTCTCTTGCTCTCTATCTCTATCTCTATCTCTCTCTCTTTCTCTCTATCTCTCTCTTTCTTTCTCTGTTTCTCACACACACATGCAAACACACACGCATACAGCATGGACATACATACACAACTTCACGAGTGCACAGAAAGCACACACACACTTGGGGAATGAACACAGCTAACTAAAATACTATAATATGACTGTGTCTAGTTGTGTGTGTGTGTGTGTTGCCTTTCAGGGAACTGTCATTTGACTGTCAAACCTGTGCAGATGACTCCCGCAAACAGAGACACAAACAAACAATAGGTGTAACGGGTCGTCACGATGTAGCTGACAGGGTCAATGACAAGTGACAAGTCAAATGTCTCACTGTCTGCCTCCTCGCCTCCTCCTCTCTGTTGGATTCCTTCCTGTCTGATAAAATATGTGTGTATATGTTTGTGTGTGTGTGTGTGTGTGCTCCTGTGGATCTTGTGAGAGGCAGAAAAGAAAAAAGAGGTATTTTGACCTTGAAGAAAACAATGAGAGGAAATAAGCTGTGTCAATCTCTGGCTGAATTAAACTGTTCTCTTCTGGCTAAAAACATGCATCTACAAGGTGCTGGCTGGTCAGACCCGAGGAGGAAAATGTTTGTTTAAGCTGTGACGTTCCCCGTTAAGGATGTCAGGTAGGCACATTAAATTTAAGTTTCCCTGAAGAGGGAGCAGTAACAGTGTCGATTTGTAAAAAAATACTAATTCCAAGTGTGAATTTCAAACATTTTCATCAACTTTTATTATGTTTTATTTTTGTAGCTCCACCCATTACTAATATATGTTAGCAATGATAACAACTACAGTATTGAGAGACTTTGCTGAAAATTTGTTCAAATGAACGAAAGGATGCCACATTATTAATAGAAATGAAAATGATCAACCTACAGAGTGAAAGCTGAAATTTCTTTGCAACTTATAATGGCACTCAGTAATTTGTATGGCCTCCATGTGCTTGTATGCATGCCTGACAACGTCGGGGCATGATCCTAATGAGATGACAGATAGTGTCCTGGGGGATCTCCTCCCAGATCTGCAATTTCGTTGTACTGTACTTGTACTGTTACAATGTCAAATAAAGCTTTATTCATCTGGTCCAGGGCATCACTGAGCTGTTTGAGGTGCAACCTGGTGGGATCCAACCGAAACATAATGTCCAAGTGGTGTTCTATTGAGTTTAGGTCAGGAAAGCATAGGGGCCAGTCAATGGTATCAATTCCTTCACCCTTTCAGGTGTCAGATGGTGACATGTCCCAATGTCAGGAGGCATCCAACTCCCAACATTGGAAGTTCTGCCTAGGTGAAAATAAACAACATAGATTAATGATTAGCTGCAAAGTGGGCAAAGAGAAATAGTGGAAAGTTGGAAGATTACTAATCTACATCAGAGAAACCATCTTGAATTTTCAACAAACTGCATGATAAAATAAAGAAAGCCCAAAGTTGTCATAGTAGATAATACCTGGATGAAGTATAGCCAAATTAGTTCTGTCATCAGCTCACAATTATAGAAAACGGTCTTGGTCTGTCAGACTTGCTGATGTGATTGGCAAAGATTTGACTTATTTCTGCCAGGGTCAAAGTGGCACTGTTTTCCTCTGAGCCATGCTGTGAGCTTGTCCATAAAAGTACCCGTATTGCTGATTTTAGCCCTGGATTTACTTGGTTTAACATCTAAAACTATATTCTGTGGTAGTAAAAGAAAGGCCTTAAAGTATCACAGAGTCTTGTTTACAAGTAAGAGTATAAAGGACCATGGCATTGACAAGTTGATTGCTGCAGGGCAGGGCATGATAAATTCGGAGTCAAGGCTAAAAGCAAAGCTGTAGCACCCTCGCTTGTGGTCATCAGCATATAGTTAGTGGCAGGAAAATTGACATGGTGAGTACAGGCTTCCTCCACAGGATATCTGCACTCACCCTTAAGGACACAGGGATAAATTCATACGTCTGGAAGGAGCTTGGTGTAGACCTGCTGCTTTTTTGCTTTTAAAGGAGTCAGTTGAGGTGCTTTAGGGTTCTGATTAGGATGCCTCCAAGACACTTTGCATGCTGAAAAGATTATATATTCCATCTGACCTGCAAATATTTTAGTGTCCCCCAGGACAAGCGGCAAGGGCTGCTAGGCTACACTGATGAGTTGGCTGCCAAGACGCAGTTTTGTGGTAAAAGTTGAGAACTGCAGCTTTCCATTTGAAAGGAACAAGGTGAATGTGCCTCTGTACCAAATGGTTACATAAATGAAGAAAAATGGGGCAAATAATCTTAAAAAGAAAGGAGCCAGTTGAGGTTCCTTGGGGTTCTGTTTATGATGTCTTCCCTCTGAGGTTTTTATTCAACTGGGAGGAGACTGTGGCAGACCCAGGGCAAGAAAGGGAAAGTCTTGGACATGGCATGACTTACTCTGGACTACAACTTTTATTATTCATTTGGCAGTGTGGTGACCTTGAGCCAAGAAACAATTAATTCAATTTTCAGGGTAATATGATGATCAATCAGTTAGATCAGGATACTGTTCAGCTGTTTAATTTCTAATGTTCAGTATCAAAGTGTCTAATAGACAGAATATACTGTTATTCCAATAATGAATTATAATATGTAACTGAGGATTATGTAAATGAAAACAGACAAAAAGACAAATTGTCAAAAGAAACAATTAGAAATATCTCACTCTCTTACTCCCTGCTGTTTATATTCTAATGAACTGATCGATCCAGTGCCTTCACACTGCCTGTGTGTGTGTGTGTGTGTGTGTGTGTGTGTGTGTGTGTGTGTGTGTGTGTGTGTGTGTGTGTGTGTGTGTGTGTGTGTGTGTGTGTGAATATTTCTATCATAAATGGAATGTGAACACCATCTGGTTATTTGACATCATAAATGTTGCAATTATAAAACCAATTTCCCTCAGAGACACAGTGTGGTGTCAGAGGAGAGGGGGATGAAATAGGGGTGGATGTAAAAGGAGAAGGTTTTAGAGTCAGTAAAAATAAAAAATACATTTTCTAGTATCTTATCTTGTGTTCCCCCAGTAAAGAAATGTAACATTGTGGGAAATATTTTTTTATGTTGGTGCTGCAGTTAGCCTAGCTTAGTAATAATACTAAAAACTTCTAGCCTGGCTCAGCACCTCACTCTGTCACTCCTTATATATGCAGTTATACTTAAATGAAAAATGGATGATACTTATATAACACCTTTCTAGTCTTCCAACTACTCAGAGCGCTTTTTCACTTACACTGATGACATTAGCTATTAGCCGACTGCTCATCAGTGAACTAACCATTCACACACTGATGGCTCAGCCTTCAGGAGCAATCTGGGGTTCAGTATCTTGCCCAAGGACACTTCGACATGCAGACTGGAGGAGCTGGGGATCAAACCGCCAATCATCTGATTAGTGGACGACTCGCTCTTCCTTTGAGCCACAGTGGCTTAGACACAGCTTACTTATACACAGACTGTATATGCTTCTAGATGTGAAGATGTGACGTCACCATATGTACACATATTGGATACAGCACTTCATCAGACTGCATGCAGTTGCCTTTTGTCTTAAAAATTCTGAAATAAACATGACAGTGAACTGACTATAAAAATAACGAGTCAGCCTTCTCACTTCTTTCTTATATTAGCTGAGAGTCACACACAGTAATATGAACCTGGCAACTAGACCCTTTTTAACAACTTAATTTATTAAAAGGGACAAATGACTAATTTTGTGACATATTTTTACCATTAGGGGAAGGTGGGAAACCCTCCTTTCAATGCACACTGCACAAATTTTTGACTGTGCTTACAGGCAGGCAAGTTTGAGCAGACACTTCCCGCTGAATCTCTAGATTAGGATGTTCCTGTAGTTTACAAATATGTTAATAGTTAATCTGATCCTCTCTTTCACTGAAACGACTGCAAAGCTTTATGCAAATGACCCAAATTAGTACATAGTGTCATCTGGAAACTTTTGGAGATACTTTTGGAGATACTGGAGAGACTCGCTACTTTTATTGTACCAAGGCTGTTCAAACACACAACCCCCTATATCATTATTGTTACTGAAGATGTTAAATCTGATGATTGTGGAGAAAGATCTGAAGTTATAAGGAACCTTTTTTATATGATATCAACGCCCCCCCACGGAGACGGCGCCCCCCCCACGGAGACGGCGCCCTGGGCAGCCGCCCACATTGCCCATAGCTAAGACCGGCCCTGGTGGTTTCAGTCATTTTTCATGAATAAATAGTTCCAAACCCTCCATCATTCCACAGTTGAGTGGATTTCACCTGCTAAAGTCCTACTTTGGATCCTTGGGTAATATCATAGAGGATTCTAGACTACTAGAGCTGATCCAGCTGATCTATCCCGGGAGTACGACAGCCAAAATCCTTGTGTAATATGTTAGAGGACTGGGACTGATATCAAACAGGTCATGGAGGAGAAGTAAGAGCCTTTTAGGACCCATCACAACAGATGTATGAGGGGGATAGGGTGAAGTCAGGCCATGGACGTCAGTAGGTGTAGCCGCTGCACCAGAAGGCAGAGGGTGTTGGCTATCTGAGGCCTTGAGACAAGTAAGCTGGTAACAGGAGGACATGTTCGATCGGTCACTCAGTGGATAACAGCTCAATTTTCAGTTCCATACAGGAGTGGTGAAATGGCAAAATTCCAACCCGACAATAGAAATTTAATCACAAAAGACCCAGCACTGGGCCTCCTGTGGATGTGCCATGCTGAGATAACGTTCTCTGGTGATGATGTCCATGTAAGTCCAGCTGTTCTGTTGTTTAATTGAACATTAATGAGTCGACATTCTCTCTGAAAGCCTGTTCTGAAAGGAAGCATATATTTTAGTAGATACACACACATCAGAGACACAGAATCACTCAAGCTTACACGTACACACACATCAAAATCACATATGGACACACAGCCACATGCAGGGAATACATGCACACATGTACACACACCCACACACACCACATGGCTGTTATTGAAGCAGAACAAGGTGCCATTTAAGCTGTCAAGATGTCAGTCACAGTAGCCAGTCCATTATTTCAGCCAACAGCTTTGTGTAAAAGTCCCCCGCTTTCCCATCCTTACAACACACGTATTACATGTGGACTTTCAATGAAACTGAAAGGGAATTAATTTGCTGGAATTTAAAAGCCTCCATATGCCAGCATCACATGAAAGTGTGAGATAGATTAAAAAAAAAGAATCTATTTGAAGGTGAACAGATATGAGACGAACTTCTTTAATCATATTTTGTACAATGTGTATTGTGCCTTTTTAGGTTATTTTTTTCATTCTTTCTTGGCCTAAACCTTTAAACTAAATGAAGTCTACAGCCATTATAGCTGCCAGTAGCAACCGATTATCATCCTCTTCAGTCTCTCCACTTCTTCCCCATTTCTTTTATTTATAAGATCTGTGTAAAGGCAGTTATATGATTTCTTTCAAAATATGTTCGAGATTAATTGCTGAAAACTGAACGATATATAAGGGAAATGTAGAGTTAGAGGTTCAAACTGTTTTTTTATCAGTTTTCTGTCCAGGATTTTGTGGGCAGTTCTTAAAGGGTGGCTCAATGACACGCTGAGGCCACCCTGAACAGAGAGATAGAGATGAATTCATCTCACTCAGAGTGTTTCAAAGTTAGTCATGTCATTTTCTGAACTCATCTGACACGTTTCAGTCGCTTCAAAATGGCTGCTCAACTGCTCCCAAGAGTGGCTGCAGCGCATTTAGTGGACACGCCCCCATAGTCCTGGAGCTGAGAATTCATTTTTACCTGATTTTGACACCTAATATTATGAACATGTTGATATTTTTAATTATTCAAATTTGGCTGGATGGTTAATAACACTTTCTTCCTTGGTCTAACAAACTGAGATCACACATATTCATTCTGACTTTACACTGACTTTAAGCATAATATGATTTCAAATGATGTTCAACAGTATGAAATGATCTGCAAAACTTAGTCAATTTTGAATTTCCTGTCTGGTTTTGAAGGTTGCTCACTTGACTTCAGTAAACATGTATTTTTATCCTACATTGACTGTCTTTGTGTCTCCATCCCATTAATCCAAACGAATTCAGCACTCGTTCAACCTGTTCTCACCTAAGAAGACTGGCACCAAATACATGAAGTTCTGAAAAAAAGCTAATTGTTTTTCAGGCATCATTTTTACTACTGTGCAGGGAATAAGATAGCTTTTACAACAGAGTGCGGACACACAAACACACCTACTCACACCCAGGTACAACCGACAGGAGTATTCTTATTGTCCCGTCCCCTGCCTCCCTTTCATCTTCCTTCACTTCATAATTCACATTATCTCTCTCCGTTGCACCTTCTATCCTCTCTCTTCCTCTCTCTTTTTCTCTTGACATGATATTCTCCACTCCCTCTGCTCTCATTTTATCTTTTTTTCCCACGTACAATTTGCAGTGCCTAAACACCAATCAGGGAACAGCATCCGACATCCTGCGACAAAACTTTCCATGACATTTTACCTCCACATGTAACCTACAGAGTCCGCACAGTTTTAATTAGACAGGGACTCTAACAAACATATGCAGGTACAGGGCAATTTACAGCACACAGATGCTGTGCTCTAAAGCCACGCAGAATACTGCTATGAAGGGACGGCTCTTTAAAATGAGGGGACATGTTGAGAGAGAGAGAGAGAGAGAGAGAGAGAGAGAGAGAGAGAGAGAGAGAGAGAGAGAGAGAGAGAGAGAGAGAGAGAGAGAGAGAGAGAGTTATCAGTAAAGGGAGATGCATCTTCACTGCACTTCATCTTCAACCAATACCGTGCCGGACTAGGCATAACCCTGAAAGAGACAGACAGAGACAGAAACAGACAGAGATAGACAGAGAGAGGGGGGTCCCCGGCAGTCAAGTCCTATATCAGCATAACTAAGGGCCCAGCCCTAACTATAAGCTCTATCAAAAAGGAAAGTCGTAAGTCTACTCTTAAAGGTGTTGACCGTATCTGCCTCCCAAACCAGAAACTCTGTAGGTTTCATTAGCTAAAGACGCTTATCCTGACGGTGCTGGTCTTTGGACTGCGGGAGAAACCCCACACAGGTGCTGGGAGAAGATGCAAACATCTGCAGTCTTGTCCCACTGTGTTGAAATTCTTATACAGTATATTGGCTCAGCTGGGTTCATCTGTTAAAATCCCACACCACACTTTTTGTGTGTGCTGTGGATGAAGCATATGCTAATGTGACAGTGTGTTGCAGAGTTTTTTTACTCTTGATCTGTAATTGCTGATGTTTGTAGCAGTGAGTGTGCTCTGCGTGCTGTAGTTGGTGTTTTGTTTCCATCTATCTGTAAGCAGAGCTTTTTTGGCAGAACTAACACTATACATGAGTGTTTTTCGTGTTGGGACTCAAAGAAGCCAAAGTTTCTCCACACTGCATCAGTTATCCATAGAAGCTCTTTATATTTGACATTGTCATGGCTGATGAGCTGTCGCTTTCTGTGTCAGAGGGAGTGCTCGTCTTTCCCGTCTCACTATCTGACTTTTGACAACAAAACAACAGCATGTGGAGTGTTCAGCTAGCGCCAGCAAACCATCTGTGCCTGTTTTGGGAAATGTCAGTACCTGAAGGACTGCCGTCACTAGTTAGCAAAAAAGCTTTGTTTCTATATTCTTAGTGGTTTGTTAAATTATTAACATGATATCAACGTTTTAAATGTATTAGTAAAGCAAAATCATGTTACTTTTTTTCTTTACTTTTTTCTTGTGATCAGCTGTCTCTGTCATTCTTACATCTGTTTTCACACATCTGTTTGTGCTCAGAGTACACACCACCACAACTATTTGACTGATTTTGGTGAAAGGATCATATTTTTTATGGAAAAAATGTTTTCTGGTTTACCCTCTGTTAGTTAATGTAGCTTAGAGGGAGTGTCAGTGTTTGTACCAGAGTTGTTTTGAGCTTGGTGAAATAAAAGTCTGAAAGACAGACGCAGAGCTGAGGTTCTTGCTGTTGGACTAGTCAGTAATATTAGCTGGCTGATATGTCTTGTGTTGTTGACCTTGCTTGATGTTTGGCTGTTAGCAAAGTTGTTGACTGTTCATATTTACCACAGTAGGATTACACTCTGAAACTCGATGCTAAATCACAAAGATACAATTTTTTACAAAATGTAGCTTCAAATAAATGTTTCTGTCGTGATTTGGTGCTTCTATCCTTTATACTGAATACTTCTTGAAGAGAGGAGTCAGTAGAGAGGCCTCTACGTATTTTTCTTTCCCTGGGGAAGTGCTCTCTCATCTATAGCTTTTTAACAGGCAGCTTGAGATAAGTCACGTCAATTTATTTATATAGCCAAATATGACAAATCACACATTTGCCTCAAAGGATTTTACAGTCTGCAGCAAATGACACCCTCTATTCTTAGGTTCTCAGTTTATATAAAAAAAGAAAATAGCAGGAAGTGGGGGAGTTACATGAACTTTCAACTTGTTGGGTGGATTTTTTTCTTCATAATGTGATCACATGGTCTAGTTTTTGAGACGACCAAACAATGAGATTCTTCTCCATCTCTCCCCATACGTTATAAAACATGTGATGTGGTTACAGTTGAGATGGGAACTAGATCGGACCTCTTCACATATTATGATTATGCCCTGCATTACACCTGTGTTTTCTTGACCTGATACAAAATGAGGTCCTTCATGTCTGTGAGGACCTCCTCAGACCAACACTTTACCAACCTCAGACCTGCTGTCCAGAGGGACAAGTCAGGACAAAACCAGTTCAGAAATCTTCAAAAACTCAACATAAGAAAAAATCTGTTAAGATTATTTGCGTGTGACCTTTTTGTCTGGTGTAGATTGATGTTTCGTTATTAGTCATAAAAAGAACTGAAGTCATCATTATTGCTAATGATTAGCTCACTTCCTGCGGCCTGCCTCTATTGATTAACCAACACAGCCATCAGACACGAGAGGTGGTCAATGTTAATTTAATCAGCAGGGAGGCCTACAATGAACAATCTTACATTTAAGGTACCGTATTGGTGCTGTTCAAGGCAGCTGCCATCTAGAGGTGGTCCAGTTATGTTATTATATAATCTTTATCCATTACACACTTTTAAATCTACTGGCATATTTTATGTCACTGCAGGATTGCATGTAGTTTGTCAAACTGCTTGACTTTTTAATATGCTAATGCATTTCTCAACTTTTGACACTTGGAAAAATGGAATGTGAAGTATGTGGAACACATGTGATGAACATGTTAAACATACTGTGCACATGGGAAACGTGGTTTTGGAACATATTCATGTAAAGCATTATGTAAAGATTTCCATGTGTGCTCCAGATGTTGCAACATGTAGTAACTCCTTTCCCACGTGTATCCACAAGTGAAACTGTTGTGTTTTTTTCTGTACAGAGAATTTATTGTGAAACATTCTTACAGGAAGTGTTAAATAAGCTGCAAAATACTGTGCTGTTCTTCAGTGTAGTAATAGGCTCACTCACGGGCCTTGGCAGAATCGATCACCAGCGAACCTCTCGCAGTGCATGCCGGTTAGATTTATGTCAGACTTGATACTCGCATACAGGCTCATTAGTCTCATGTTGTGTTTAATCTGCTAACAAACAGATCCCGTGTGATTAATAATAATAATCATAACAATAAAGATTATTTATAGAGAAATTACAAAGCGCTTTGTAAGGCTGACATAAAATGAACAGAAGATAGAATACAATGTCAGATACACACAGGTTTCCTTATAATTACAAACAAATCAATGAACAAACAGAGATTATATGAATGACAGAGTTTGTAAGCCAGAGAAAGAATATGTTTAGGACATGAATTCACAGACAGTGACAGAAAATATTAAAATGAGTCTTTATGGGCCCTGTGATGAAGGTGTCCAGGGTCACCACGCCTGAAGTCAACTGGGATGAGCTCCAGCCCCCTGTGATCCTGATAAGAATCATAACATTGGTTATGAAAAATCAATCAATAAATGTTTGAACCTAAGTCTTAAATGAAGGAAACTTGTGTCTTATTGCCTTTGCTCCTCATGTGAAGCCTCTGTGCGTAGCCTTGATGATGACTAGATGGTTTAGTACATTTTCTTTATAGTTTAAATGACATTATCTTTACTTATTAACTTGATTTATTAAATAAATATGAATATGAATATGAAGCCTGTGGAAGCACCAAAACTGCAGTTCCTCTTGTCTTCTTCTTGGGGCTGGCTCCATAAGTGAGTCAGTCTCCATAAGTTCCTATGTTCAAATGTTCAACTTCACAGCAGAAATAAACATGTTTACAGTCTGGTACAAAAAACAGTTTTGGTCTCTGTAGCTAATTTCCCTGTTCATGACAACTGTACTGAGGGTGAAATTATACACAACTCACCTGTTCACATTATATTAAGGCTTAAAGTTATGCAGGATTAAGAGCTTGGATGCTTTGATTGACAGGTGGGTGCCATTGCTTGTTTGAGGTGTCAGTCAGCCCATCTCATGTATGATCCAGGTCTTTGCTGATTTTTAGAATAGCTGGGAGATTCAAAACTCTAACTCTGCATAAGAAGTTTGAAGAATGTTTTTCCATTCATTTGAGTAAGGGTGCTGCAGAGTGGAAAAACGGAGCCTGATCAGGTAAACCCTTCACAGACAGCCTGAAGTGTCTCTGAAACTGAGACTACCCAGGTGGATTCATGGACTAAACTCTGATATTCTACCTGTTCTGCCTTCGTTTATTTAATGTACCCAGCTTCTAAATCTGAGTCTGACTCACAATTTACTGCACAATTTACGCTGCAACATAACAACATGAAGAAGTTTAATTTGGTTTGTGTCCGATGATCCTCTTGGAGAGGCATACAGTCAGACAGTGAGCGAGCACCGGCCTCAATAAAACCAGATAATTAAGACAGTATTTTCTCTTGTTTCACAGTGGTTACGTTCAGCACATATAGACATCAGCCCACCTCACCCCCTGCTGCTGCTCGTCCAGGCGAAGTTCAGTTCATCTTCAACGAGCCCAATATCTAGTGTGCACTCACGTAAACACTCGAGCACACACACCTCTGAGCATTAGTGTGAATTCCCAGCAGGCAGTGGGGTCTGTGAAGGGCTTTTGGCAGGAAAGATGAGACGTTGTGACCTTTCACAAGCCAATGCTTCTGGGAGTTAGATAAATGTGCTCTCTGGAGTTTTATATGCCTCACAACACTGACATTTGTGTAACTTACCGCTGTTCCTGTGGCTGTTTATGGCTTTATGAAAGGAAATCATGTTTTATCATAACAGCAATAACAACAGAGTGTGTTCTTTACAACTTACACACAGTCAGGATCTTCAAGTTCATTATAGATGTTATTCCCTACTACAGTGTAAGGATTAGTGCCAAGAAATGTGTCAGTTTTATTTATATAGTGCCAAATGATGACAAAAGTTATCCCATAAAACTTTCCATATAGAGCAGGTCTAGGCCATACTCTTTATAATATTATTTACAGACATTCAACAATTCCCAGCATGAGCACACATTGGCACAAGCAGCAATGGAAAAAACTTCCTATATAGTATTAGCCATGATCCAGGAGAACCTGTGAGACAAGAAAACAGAGAAACTCCAGGGAAGAAGCTAAGTGTAGAGGGCGCCTGGCTCCCGAACCGAGTTTGTTCCACAGAAGAGGAGCTTGATAGCTGAAAGCTCTGGCTCCCAATCTACTTTTGGAACCACAAGGAACCCAGCATCCCGAGAGTGCAGTGTTCTAGAGGGGTAATATAGTACTATGTGCTCTTTTTAGATATGATGGTGCCTGACCATGAAAAAGAATGATTATGGACTCATTGGTGAAGTGGTCGACATTAGTGGAATCTCACAAGTCTGATTCTATCTGAACATGCTTTGCACAATATGGTAAATAAAGCTGTGTCCTGCTTGTATCTGCACAATCCTCATGTTCCCTCTCTTTGTGTGCAGGTCAGAGATCAGTAAAGGCAGTGGTACCAGTGGACAGAGATGATGTCCATGCAAAGTAAGTGTTCTGTCATCACAGCAGCCAGACATTTTCTATCTGTTGTAGATATACTGAGGTTATATATCTGAGGCTCTTTCACTTCCAGACTGCTTACATCACAGTGTTATCATGCAATCTTTAGGCTGACTGGATGTTTGATCCATATACAACTAATAACAATACAAATTTTGAAAGCAGATCTCGCCATGATTCTATCATGTGTAAACTTTTTTATTGATATCTAATACAACATATCTGCTCATTATCATTACTCAATGTCCTTTCTGAGTTTCCAAATGGCCTTTTTTTTCTCTGCCTAGAAAGACCTCAGGAAAAAGTGTTGGAAAAGGATGTGTTCAGGCTAATGGTTTTGGCCCCATTGTATTTTCATTTAAAAATTGAATAAGGGGTGGGTTTACTGTGTTTTTGGTTCAGTGTTATAAAGTTTTGTTCAGATTCTCTGTTTCTGAAACTGCCCTCATTAAAACAACAAATCATTTTTTATTTACAGCTGATGCTGGAGATAGATCTGTTTTAATTATTCTCTATCAGCTTAATATTTGACACAGCTAATCACTTGAGAAGTGGGTTGGCATCCAGGATACTGCTCTACATTAATCCAACAGTTGCGGTTGGGAATACCTCCTCTTAACATTCATTGAACCCATAATTTTCCCTAATTACTGATATTCAAATGACTCAGGTACAAAAATAAATTACTTTGTTATTGTAGAAAAAGTAATTGTAACTTATTACTTCAAGCCCTGACCAGTAGTAGCAACAGTACTAATAGCAGAAGTAGCAGTGAAAGCGAGCTGTGTGTGTCAGCATGTCTTTCTCCCTGCAGTGAGTGAGGCGGACAGTGTGGTGAAGGTGGCGGAGTGGCAACAGACCTACTACGCCTCAGACTCTGGCATCCAATCAGGAGCCACCACAGTCCGGGACGATGAGAGCAGCACAGAGTACAGCGGTCGTAAGAAGTACAGCAGCAGTACTATGACCAGTACTACCACTGCTCCTACTGCTGCCACCGGTGGAGGAGGAGGAGAAGGTGACGCAGCTGGACTAGAGAGTCCCTCCGGTGAGACATTCCATTGTACTTTATCTGAAAGAGAGCAAAAATGATTTGGTTTTGGTTGTGCACGTTTCTTTCAGTCATTCCTCTCCTTTGTTTCTGTTGCTCATGCTGACTTTCATCATCTCACTCTTTGTTTCTGTTCATCATCAGATATCTCGTCTTTAATGATATGAATTACGTTCTGATTTTTGTTAGCCTAAATGAGTTGATGTTACACCTTGGTCCATTTGCTGGTACATTCATTTTATAATTTGCTTTTTTATTTCTTTGCCTATTGATCTGTCTGACACAGTTATTTGATCCAGTGTTTTCTGTCCAGTAGTTTCTAATGGTGAAAATGTAAAGTGCAGGTAGGACTTGCTTTTCACATTCAGAAGAAACTGTTTCCTGCACTCTTCCCTTCTTTACTATAAAATCAACTTCCACAGAGTGAGATAATCCATCACAGGAAACAACTGGAAAACAACTGTGTTTTATCCCCATTTCACTCTGTTACCGACCACGAACCATGAAATAAAAGTCTTCTTCATGCAGGAAGTAATCCTCACAAACATGTTGCCTTACAAAGTTCACTGTCACAGACAGCTGACATTTCAAGCAGTTTGACACCCGATGCTTGTACTCGCCTAACAAATACAACTGGAAAATTCTAAATAAATAAGGCCTGCATGAAAAAATGTCACCTAAATAAGAGACTACAGACTAGCTACAGACTATAAATATCACATCTTAGGTGGTACTTTTCTTATGTAGTTACATTATTCCCACATACTTCTCCAGATGCAAAGTATGTTAATAGGCTCTGTTTTGCTTACAACAATGTATCCCACTCTTAAGTAGCGTAGGCATATATTCAAAACCCATACAATGTCTGAAGTACTATTAAAAATACACCTTTGTACTGCATTCTTCGTCATCATCAACACACACAGTGTCACATTTGCTGAGGTTGGAAACCAGGAGACCTGTAAGAGGACACACGTTCAGACTTACAGAGGCAGAACTAGTGCAGAACAATGATTTAATTGCAAAAGTCAATGAACAAAAAGCTTACAAGGATGATGAGGCAAGCAAAGGTCAATACCAGAGGAGTTTTTTAAGGTAGGTAAACAAATCCAGGGACAGGTCCATAAAATGGTCATGGTCCAGGAAAACAAAGTAAAAGTCAAAAAACACTGTGAGAAACAGGAAATGCTGACATACAGACGACAATGAGCAGAAACAAGGCAACAGAAAGACTAAAACATAACATCATAATATTGAAGGTGATGCACAGCTGAGACTAATCAACATAAAACAGGAAATAACTGCTGCTGAACCAGCGAAACCCCAAACCATGACACACTGAAGTGTCATTTAAATAATCTAATATGCAATCCACATGCAGAATCCTGCTGTCAGAAATAATCACCGACTGTGTTAATCCAGCCCTCAAAAAAGTCCCTAAGAAATGCATGTTTTCCTCCTGTTTGAGTAATGTAAGATAAGAACTACAGTCATTAAAACATTTAAAACAAGGAACGATAGGGAACCAACAGGCTGGAATCACAGTCAGTGGGAAGAAGTCAGTTCTCAACCTCCTTACCTGAGGTAAGGAGGTTGAGAACTGACTGAAAACATACTGTACACAACATTTTGTCATCTTCCCATGCCTGTGTGGGTTCCAAAATGTTGAATGTATGCATTGCAACCTGTCCATGCATGCAGATACCCACTGTAGAATAATTACAGCTCAGAAATAAGTCTGTTGCTATGTCCTCATCGGGGAAACAATATGTTGCTGTCTTGTCGCTCAGATGTTGTAGATTGAATAGACTGTAGTTAAATCCGAAATACTTGTAACACAGAATGCTGACACCAAAGCTTGATACCATAGTATATATGTTTGAATAACATTAATTCTTGCACACATGCCTTCATAAGTGTATGTATGCACTGAATGAACAATAGCAGATAAGCATCCTAAGTATGAGAACATGCTGAGTGATGGTTGGAGGGCTCTTAAATAGATAGATGGTTTAACTTGCATCTTTCTGACTCATTTCATTTGGGCTATTTGATTCAATTATTTTTTTAAAGATATAGTTAGTTTATATCTTGTGACATGTTTCATATAGACCTTACTCTTTATAATATTATTTACAGAGACCCAACAATTCCCACCAGTAAACAAAATGTTCTCATTGATTTTCTTCCAGGGCCGGCCGCTGGCATAAACGTTCTATGCGGTTGTTTAGGACTACAACCACTAGAGGGGGCCACACGATCAGTGTGTTATTGAGTTTTTTGACCCTCTCTTTATTTCAACATATACTACAATGACGGTAACAATTAAATTTACAATCAATTTAAACAGACGTATTAGTACAGGTGTGAAAAATAAACCAGTATAATAAGTTTGTTTGTGACCACTCCCTCCTCCGTGCGTAACCATGGTGACAACGCGCGGCATTGTGGGTATCGTTATTTCACTGCTGTGGGAAATAAACAACACTACAATGTTCCTAAAAAAAAGTTTAGGAGTGGTGCAGAAGGACGAAAAAAAAAAATCGAGACGGAAAGAAGATCACAAGATAAAGGTATGTTATAATGTGAATGTTTGATTCATTTCAATCAGATCAAATAATCTGCCGCTATTTCTTGCACACAGCATGAGAGCATAATGAGAGCACTTTTACGTCGTATCCGACACATCGCAACACAGCAGGGGGTTATTGAACTTAATAATGGCTCTTGTCATATCAGAGAAAAGTAGACAGGAAAAGAGCTTTAAATGAACTTTCAACTTTCAACTGTCTTAGCCCCTCAAAATTTGCTATATATTTTAATATACCGATACATTGTTCTAAAATAAAGTTTGTTTGTTGTTAATTCAAGTGCATGTGTGTTTCCATTCAGTTACAAGCAGTGCGTGTGATTTGGTCGTTGCCCTGTGAGTGTTATGGGGCCACACACAAAATGTTGCTTAGGGCCACCAAAATCATAGGGCCGGCCCTGTTTCCTTCCCTCTATATACATCAATACGTCTGAGAGTTGATGATCTGACTCCTAAAAAGCCAAAACATGTCATTGTAACTGATCTGAATGGGAGGATATGCCACAGTAGAGAAGGACAACGGGAAGAAAATGCAGTAGTTGGTCACAGCTTAGTCAATACTGTTCTACATGTAAGATGAATTGTTCTTAACATCCCTCCTTTGGAATGAAGAGCTTTACACCTGAAGAAGCATGTAATGAATGTGTCCGATCTTCACACGTGCAACAAGCTCTATTAGCTTCAGGTCTATTGGTCACGCTTCGCTGTGAAGGTTAGACTCATGATTGGCCGTTAGTGTACAGGCACACATAAACAGGTGAAGTGAAATGAGAATTGAAATGAAATGAAATAACAGGTGTGATCACACTTGAAATAATCAAATTATTAATAGAACCGAATATGCAAACTCAAAAGAACTCCTCTCTGATCCTGATGACACTCTGGCAGTTCAATTGCCTACTTTTTAGTATCTTGCCTTGTAATCATTACACACATTTAGGTCTTTGTTACCATCCCTAACATCCATACAAGTTTCTTTAAAGATCAACAACAAACCTGCTGTAAGCTTCAACATGCCCTCTCACAATATGCAAATAATGCATAATGCATAAAGCATAATCCATCTAAGAGTGTCAAACCTCAACTCCTGACATATACAGTATACCTTATGTGTTTTAACTCCAGTGCCATGAGTGTGTGGACATTTGCAACCAAAAGATAACTTGAAGAGGAAGACTTTATTTTGACCTTCAGTTGACCACCATTATTGATCGCCACTCCTACTTGTTACTGCAATATCCAATGGAAAAGACAAATACAGAATGAGCCTTATGTTTAAAGCTCAGATTAAACTTATTGTATTTATTTTTAGCCATAGCGTTCTATGTGATACGATTTTGTCATCTGTGTTACATAAAATAAAACCTACAGTTCTATGAATTCTAGATGACCACTAGAGATAGCATGTGGTACCTAAATGCCTTCATTTTGTGGCAGACAGGAAGGAGAAAACACAACTGTTCACATTTCTAAAAGTTTATTTTAAATGTGGTAGGTAGGTATGCAATGTAACCCCAAAACAAACATACGTGCACAGATTTATGGGGTTTTCTCTTTGCAAAGGGCAAATACAGTACTACCATTGTAATGAACCATGGTTACAACCCCATAACACTTACCCTATAACAAAATGACATGATATGGTGTATTAACTCACATAAAGTATGCTAAGTTACCCTTGAAGGTAAGGGTGCCTTTGAGTAAGTAACTGCAACAGGTGTTTACGTGTAGGATTGGCACCACACTGAGAGGTGAATTCAGTTAACCTGTCAAAGACTTCTTGAAGGATTTCTAAGCCAAAGAGAGTTTCCTCTCTCTTGAAGTATTTGAAATGAAACAATGCTGTGCCCAATGAGTCACACTTTCCTGCTAATCACATAATCATCAAATCTGGGATCCTGAAGTCACATCCAAAGGCTGAATAGAGCCATCTGTCAAAGCAGCAGTGAAACTGTCAATATTAGTAAATGTCAAAGTGACTGTGAGTGGGATCAAGAATATAAATGTACTTGACTGTGCCTAGATCCATAATGCCACTGGTTGATGTCAAAAACTCTCCTCACTGAAACAAAACACATTTAGGATTCAGAACCTTTTATTTGTATCATCAGAGCCCACAAAAAAAAAAGTTGCATTAGACAAACAGTGATGTCTATTTAGGATAAGAAGGATAGTACTAATGTTTCATTACAGAACCAAACTGAATTGGATGGTTCATGCATATTTCCTATAAATGGTGTAAATTCCTGTGTAAATGGTGTAGTGCTAACACTTTCCAAATTGAAGAAACATTATTTCTATTTCTTACCTGTGAGGGAATGTTCTATTCTACTGGAGCATAGAGAGAGATAGAGAGACACAGATGCACAGCAGCAGCAAATCATTAACTAACTATAAACTGTAATGGAGATCTGGTAACAATAATGACTAAATACTCTCCCGGTCAAAAGTTTAAGACCATAGCCTTAAAAAGTCAAAATCTGGCTTTTATGTCATTTTCCCTCAGGCATTCACACTGTCATGACCCCCTGATGGCAAAGGCAGAAAAATTTTCTGTCTTTAATGTAACAGGATTGTTGAGCTGCACAAGCAAGGCCTCTCATAACGCTTCAGAGGGTGGAAGAAGGAGATCCCATTGGACATGTTTTCCACATGGCACAGTGGAGGAGGCTCCATCATGATCTGGAGTACCTTTTCCTTCAATGTAAAAATGGAGCTTCAGTTTGTGCAGGGGCATCAACATGTAGCTGGCTCTGTGGAGATGCTGCAGCAGGGATCCTTCTTGACTGAGAACACTCGTCTGTGCAGTCCTGACAGAGGACTTCTTCCAGAGTTAGCGTTAGGCTCTTTTGGACCACCCTGCGTGTCCCCCTGATCTAAATCCCACTGAGAACGTTTGGGGATAGATGGCAAGGGAAGTTTTAAAAAATGGACATCAGTTCCAAACCATGGATGCTCTTCTTGAAGCCTTTTTCACCACATGGGGCAATGTTCTCACCAACCTTCTGGAAAAACTCACATTAAGCATGCCTAAATTATTTTTTGAAATAATAAACAAGAATGATCAGGCTACTGAGCACTACTGAGTCAATTTTTGACACTTGTAGATCTATTTTTGGGTTATTTTGGGGTGTAGTCTTAAACTATTGATCAGCTGATAGCCTGTTTAAGTTTAAATGCAGTTTTTAATAAACTGCTGATTCTATTCTGTTGGTTTTTGCTCCTGATTCTTTTTTTGCATTCTGAAGCTCTGCTTACAATCTGGTTCCACCAGCCCAAGTTATTTTTCCCCCTGTCTTAAGATTTTGATCAGGAGTGTATGTAGTGGAGACGAGAGAGCACAGAAACTCCAGGGAAGACGTTTAGTCAGTAACATGCATTAACCTGTATTAATGACACATGTATGTTTATAGATGGTGATGGAGGGAGAGACAGACACATATATGCACATCGTGAATGAATGAACCTTCATTGGATGTGCTGTTTTTATATGTTCATAAACTATTTGTGTCTTCTTTGTTAAAGATAAGATAATAAGATAAACGATTAGATAATCATCCATGTACAGTATAAATAGTAGACTCCAGGAACACACTATACACAGTATTTAGGAAATACTGTGAAAGAAATGCTGAATGAGAAAATGCACTTAGTTGCAAAAAGGTAGTGGAACAGAAGCTAGATCAGAGGTGGCAACAGGAGCTAGCTCATGACAAACAAGAAGCAAAAGTGCATGTTATGAAAACACAATATGAATTTGGTCTATGAATTTTGGTCTCACATGAGAGGTAGCAGTCTTGTCTCAAACCTGCATTACTCAAATGTCATAATGTGCAACTACACATATCTTCTCTCCAGTGTAATAGCAAAGGTCAACCTTGAAATTCTCTTTATGATTTCATTTGATTATTTCCTGTTTCTGTTTCTGACAATACAATTGGCAGATCCACTTGAAGAAGAAGATACATACAACAATATAATATGTAATATATAATCGCTGTGGCCCACTAGATGGTCTATTGCCAGAATTTTCAGCTTGCTAGTCCAATCCTGACCAGTAGTATGTGTGTAGAGCATCACTATGTTTTCCATGTTCTCACCAACTTTTCAGTTGACATTTTGAAACTCATTGTCAAGCTTCAAAATATTAACCTAAATAACTTAAAGAACATTTCATATTGCATGCATATTAAAATGGTTGGGACAAATATAAACCAGATGTAAACATTATTCAATGGGCTATCAGTCTTACTATATAATAACATTTATTCCCCAGTCATATATTTCCAACACTTTTATCAGACCATGCTATGGGGTTTTACAATACATTTTACCTATTTATTATCATATCATAGCACTTCAGTTTATCCCAAAGGTGTCGGATAATGTTGAGGTCAGGTTTGGATGTTTTATCTCACAGACCACCTGATGTGCTACACGGTGCTGTAATGAAAAGGGGATACTTCCCTCACATGGGAATTGTACAAAGTTTGAAGATAAAACAAATTGGTTGCTCTGAATTCTGTAGCCCTGGTGGGATTAGCCATGATAGCTAGGCTCTTCTGTGCTGCGTGTCCCTCATTGTAGAATCCAAAATACTTGTGGGTGAGCCTGCATACGATGCCTTATTTTACACCATAAGGACACAGTTGAGCTTGTTGTATTCCATGTCCAGACTTAGAAGACTATTTGTTTCGGATCCTAGACACTTTCTAATCACTGTTTCCGCCGAGGAAAGGCTTATTCCAGGACATCAATTTCCTCAGTGCTGTCTGCAACTGACACAGGCGGCTAGTCCCATGGGGTTGTTGTGGACTTCATAGTTTGAAGCCAAACATGTTTTTGAGCATGCTGTCAGAAATACTCGCAGCTTTTCAAACAGTCTGCTCTGTAACTTTAGCAACCTCATCCTTATGATGAATATTTCACAGATTTTTGTTCATACAGACGACAAAAGCATTAAATGTATATTTCAAAGACATTAACTACAAGGAACTGAAAGGAAACAGCTCGGGAAGTTGTGTTCACTAATTGATTTGGAGAGTTAATGCAGATTATTATAAATGTAAAAAGTTAAAAGATATGGGCTAGATACACATGAAATAGAACGCAAGGTGCATTGTTTGTTGAGGACTGGTGACTAAACAAAGTTGTATGTTGTCATTTCAGTTAATTACAATCACTAATGGTCAGTCAACAAACTTGGTAACTTAGCTTGGTCACCAACAGGTCAACACATTCTCACAATTTATTGATTTGACAGAGGTTTGATGACAGTTAATGGTTTGATATGTCTCCAGCTCTCCACTCTGCCCAGCTTGTTTTTGGCCAACAGTGCAAATCTGCATGTCAAGGTTCATCAAAATTAAAATCGGTGAATGATTTTTTAAATCCTTGTGTACCCTGCCCTTTTTAGACATGTATATGAATATGAGCGTTGATGTTATCATTTTTGTAAATGTGGTCATGTCACAAAATATTGGGCCATAAGACAGCAATAAGCAGCACTGGTTCATTTTGTTGTCATAATGTCTGCTAGAGTTTTCTTGTGATTTTGCTGATCATATTTAAGATAATATTGTTTGTGGTTGCCGTCTATACCAAACTATAAATGTTGCTTCAGTGTTTAATAATAGAAGGCAGCATAAGCTAATGCTACAGTTAATCCAGCGCCGGTTCTGGCTACATTTGCGCCCTGGGCGAACAACCCCAATCTATCCCCCACCCCCCTCCACCTTGCCAACCAAGTTGTACCTACCTAGGTACCTTCTTATGTGCATTGTTATTAAGTACGTCAAGTGCAAGTTGTAATGGGTTTATCACTGTAGCACAAAGTGTTTTCCTTCCTATATACTGCAGTTGGGTTATATCTGAGTTTACGCTAACTTGAGAACATGAAATGGGTTTGATGAAAACATGATTTTTTGATTTGGACAGTTATGGTGGTTTGTCTTGGAGGATTGTGGTTTATCGTGCTTTATGGATTATCTGCATCATTTCTGGGTTGTGAATTGTGTTTTGTGTCAGTGTCTGTAAAGGTGTTTCTGTCCTGAATGCTTTAGAGTTTGGACATACTGTGGATGTAATGGGTGCTGATGCAGTGTGTGTTTGAATCTTCAGTTAAATTGTTTGCAGTTTAACACACACATGCACACACAGACACACTTGCCAACCACACACTATATATAAGATATTTTAAAAAAGGACTAAAGTCAGACACTCACATCTAAAGACAGTGTGTTAAAAGTGTTCATGGTTAAGACTGAGGATATTGCTGGTCACTATTTACAAGCCTACAACTAGATTTATTTGAAGATTATTTCACATCATGTACTTGATGGAAGAGCAGTGGAGCAGAAACAAACAGCTGGCCTTGTGTGTGCATTTTGAGGGCAACAGCAGTTTCTCCTCGTCTTCTACAGCCTAGCAGAACCTGTGGGGACGCAAGCACCATGGAGCGGCTGCGGCACGGTTTAGCCCTATTCAGATCACAAGATCACGTGAGAATCCTGGACATACGCAAGACCCCGCGATAAACTAGCATAAAGGAAACAACAACAACAAACAGCTGACTTTGCTTCTCCGACGTGGAGGAGATTATAAAAAGCATCTGTTGTGTCATAAATGATTGTGTGTTGTTTCACTTCAACAATTAGTCTCTCATCGTCCATGTTGAGACCCTTTGATCGATTGACTGCTGACCTGGTGCCACCGGTCATGACGTAATGTTGATGTGAAGATATGATAAGCTACATGAACTGTATATTGTATTTTATTTTGAAAGGGAAATGTATTACGTTGATTCTCTGTCAGATTTCCTGTCTGGTGCAATCTGCTCTGTTGAGATTTACGCGGTTTAGCAATGGCTCGCGTCAAAAATAGAAGTGGTACGGAATGATAGCGCTGCAGCGCGGAGAATCGCTGCTGGGACGCTGCTGAGACGTTCCTTGGCTGCCCTGTGTGAGTGGTCTTATTGATTAGAGTGGCAGCGATCAGCACCGGTGACCAGGGCAGTGCTTACATCCCCGGTGTGAATGAACACATGAAATAGAAAGCAAGGTGCATTGTTTGTTGAGGACTGGTGACTAAACAAAGTTGTATGTTGTCATTTCAGTTAATTACAATCACTAATGGTCAGTCAACAAACTTGGTAACTTAGCTTGGTCACCAACAGGTCAACACATTCTCACAATTTATTGATTTGACAGAGGTTTGATGACAGTTAATGGTTTGATATGTCTCCAGCTCTCCACTCTGTCCAGCTTGTTTTTGGCCAACAGTGCAAATCTGCATGTCAAGGTTCATCAAAATTAAAATCGGTGAATGATTTTTTAAATCCTTGTGTACCCTGCCCTTTTTAGACATGTATATGAATATGAGCGTTGATGTTATCATTTTTGTAAATGTGGTCATGTCACAAAATATTGGGCCATAAGACAGCAATAAGCAGCACTGGTTCATTTTGTTGTCATAATGTCTGCTAGAGTTTTCTTGTGATTTTGCTGATCATATTTAAGATAATATTGTTTGTGGTTGCCGTCTATACCAAACTATAAATGTTGCTTCAGTGTTTAATAATAGAAGGCAGCATAAGCTAATGCTACAGTTAATCCAGCGCCGGTTCTGGCTACATTTGCGCCCTGGGCGAACAACCCCAATCTATCCCCCACCCCCCTCCACCTTGCCAACCAAGTTGTACCTACCTAGGTACCTTCTTATGTGCATTGTTATTAAGTACGTCAAGTGCAAGTTGTAATGGGTTTATCACTGTAGCACAAAGTGTTTTCCTTCCTATATACTGCAGTTGGGTTATATCTGAGTTTACGCTAACTTGAGAACATGAAATGGGTTTGATGAAAACATGAGGGAAATGGAAGTGGCAGTGGCTGAATTTGGACAGTTATGGTGGTTTGTCTTGGAGGATTGTGGTTTATCGTGCTTTATGGATTATCTGCATCATTTCTGGGTTGTGAATTGTGTTTTGTGTCAGTGTCTGTAAAGGTGTTTCTGTCCTGAATGCTTTAGAGTTTGGACATACTGTGGATGTAATGGGTGCTGATGCAGTGTGTGTTTGAATCTTCAGTTAAATTGTTTGCAGTTTAACACACACATGCACACACAGACACACTTGCCAACCACACACTATATATAAGATATTTTAAAAAAGGACTAAAGTCAGACACTCACATCTAAAGACAGTGTGTTAAAAGTGTTTATGGTTAAGACTGAGGATATTGCTGGTCACTATTTACAAGCCTACAACTAGATTTATTTGAAGATTATTTCACATCATGTACTTGATGGAAGAGCAGTGGAAGCAGAAACAAACAGCTGGCCTTGTGTGTGCATTTTGAAGGGCAACAGCAGTTTCTCCTCGTCTTCTACAGCCTAGCAGAACCTGTGGGGACGCAAGCACCATGGAGCGGCTGCGGCACGGTTTAGCCCTATTCAGATCACAAGATCACGTGAGAATCCTGGACATACGCAAGACCCCGCGATAAACTAGCATAAAGGAAACAACAACAACAAACAGCTGACTTTGCTTCTCCGACGTGGAGGAGATTATAAAAAGCATCTGTTGTGTCATAAATGATTGTGTGTTGTTTCACTTCAACAATTAGTCTCTCATCGTCCATGTTGAGACCCTTTGATCGATTGACTGCTGACCTGGTGCCACCGGTCATGACGTAATGTTGATGTGAAGATATGATAAGCTACATGAACTGTATATTGTATTTTATTTTGAAAGGGGAAATGTATTACGTTGATTCTCTGTCAGATTTCCTGTCTGGTGCAATCTGCTCTGTTGAGATTTACGCGGTTTAGCAATGGCTCGCGTCAAAAATAGAAGTGGTACGGAATGATAGCGCTGCAGCGCGGAGAATCGCTGCTGGGACGCTGCTGAGACGTTCCTTGGCTGCCCTGTGTGAGTGGTCTTATTGATTAGAGTGGCAGCGATCAGCACCGGTGACCAGGGCAGTGCTTACATCCCCGGTGTGAATAGGGCTTTACACCAAAAGATTGAGCTTAGGGGAGCGCACTGCTACTCGAGCAAAACTTTCAGGATTTTGTAATTATAAATCATTAGAAATTATAAATTGGAAATTTGTCTGTGACAACGAAATCATTTGAAAAGTGGTCTGGTGTGAGTTACACAGCAGACTTCACACTTTTTCAGATTCTCTCTGCTCATTTATAATTTCAGCTAAAAACTCTATTTGAACTTTAAAATCTTTCATACATTCCAAACATTATTCAACTTTCAAATCCTATTTATACTAATAAGACACGTTCCCACTTGTCCACCTCTTCATACTCTTTTAAGTGCTTCTTTATACAAGTTAGCCAGCAATGCAGTTCAGTGTCAGCCTCTCAACAGTATTCACACTGGTATTTTCATTCAGAAAGAACTGTCTTGTACATCCTAAGCTCACTTTATACTGGAATATCTTCTGAATAGGTATTATAGGCAGGTAGTGCACATACTGGATGTTTCTTGTATTACTTGCAGAGAAACATTCATCAAACTCACAAGTACCATCAGCCTCTAAGGCTAAAACTAATTAGGTCGAATTCACCCTGTCATCATCTCTGAGATTAAGTAATCTATCAAGCAGTTATTTCTCCTCAACTACAAAATATCTTGGTTGGTAGCACCTGAGGCTTAACAAAAAATATCATTTACCACCAGTTAGAGGATTAAAATCATCCCCCAGCTGTAGCAGATGGTTAGATTGTTCTCAGTTAATCTCAGCAATTATTTCACTGAAATCTACATATCATCCTAATTAGCTGCATTGTTTTCTGCATTTGAAATGTTAAAATGGATCAGTGATGCAACACTTTTGCTCACATTTGTCATAAGAGATTTCAGCTTTTTTTTCTCAGCTTTTTATTCTGACCAGTCCAAGGAACACCTGTCATAATCTGTTTAATCAGCACCTTGATTTGCTACACTTGACAGGTGGATGGATTATTTTGAAGTGCTTACTTACTTAGATTTAAACAAAATTTGAGAGAAATTAACCTTAATCTGAGCATACAAAGCTTTTTTTCTTTCCTTCAACTCAAAAAGGGAGAAAAATATGTTTGCGTTTGTACTTTTGTTGAGTTGATTTGAGTCCAAAAAGTATTTCAGAAGCTCTTCAAGAGTGCTTTCAAACGTTTGTTTTCAGATGAAAAAGTGAAAAAAGGCCACCAACAATGGCATTCTGGCAATGCTAATTCCTACAAAGATTAATGGATCACCATTTCCAAAATTAATTACCATAATTTCATGCAGACATTATTGGTTCACAAACAGACTATCCTAAAAACGTTGGTCAATTTTTGTTAAAATAACTTTTGAATAGTTGACCATGAAATGTTGTATATACATTTATGTTTCAGGATGACATGTCATAACTTTGGTGATGTCCTTCATGATCAAACACCTGCACAACTAATGCATTCCCAGCATCAGCAAATTAGCAAATGTTACAGCATATTAATACAAAGCCAAGCCTTTGATACAATATGGACAACATAATACAGAACAACTTTTACACATAAGATCATTGATCGTTTCACCGCTATTAGTGAATAAAGAGGAATGCAGGTATGCAGTATGGAGTTATCGATAGGACAGAGGCCTCACAGCAGGAGGCTCCACATCAGCAGCCCCACAAATGGTGGTAATACGCCTAACCGTGTTTACACTCCCTTCCAGGAAGGGTACAGGGTCTTTCTATTCCCCCTTTTCGACAAATCACATCATATCTCAGTTCTGCATTGGCAGACAGTACAACACCATCTGGTGCATCAGACTCATCCAGGCGCGCTATTGAACCTGTGAGATCGCGAGCTCCTCACCATGTCACTGTATTTGCGCCATTTTGATACATGCAGATCAAAGGTCATGGACAGACATAGCCTACCTAGGGCCAAGAAGGGAAGAGTGTACAAAATGTTGTATGTGTGTTGTATGTAATAAATGTATAACTTTATAACTAATATGGCATTGAGAGCAGTATGTCAGTGTGCTGCTGGTCCTGAGGCGCACAGTTTTAACCAGATTGAGCCATATTAAGTTAAATTGGATCACATTTAATGAGGCCCATTCCAACTCGATATTTGTCCTTCGGACACAATATTACATTCAGATAACACTTTAGCTGAATGTTGAATAGCGAGTCAGACAATCAAACTTCATCTCACAACTTTAATTACAGATTTAAGCATTGTGTAACCAATTCATTCAATCTTGTTGAGTCGTCTTTTCACTTGATCCTCCTTGCTTTTCACACAATTTTACACATGCTGCATGACTCTTGTCTCTTGATGTTTTTGTCTCTGTCAACTCACTCATGCACACACACACTAGCTGTCTCACGTTCTCCATCGCTCTGTGACAGATTTAGACGCTCAGTACTCACTAACCCGGGCTCAGCGTGTCAGGGCCGCCATGTTCCCGGAGACCCTGGTGGAGGGGGAGGCAGCCATGCCCGTCCAATCAGATCCTACGCAGCAGAGCAACGTGCAACGGTTGGCTGAACCCTCTCAGCTGTTGAAGACGGCTATTGTCCACCTGATAAACTACCAGGATGACGCTGAGTTAGCCACCAGGGCGGTGCCAGAGCTAACCAAGCTGCTGGCAGACGAAGATCCGGTATGATGCTGTCACACTGAATCGTTAAGAATCTGCTTTGAGACACACATGTCATTTGTTACACGGTTATTTTCTCTACTCTCCAGGTTGTTGTGAATAAGGCGGCCATGATAGTCAACCAGCTGACCCGTAAGGAGGCCAGTCGTCGGGTGCTGGTGCAATCTCCAGCCATGGTGGGCGCCGTAGTGCGTGCCATGACAACGGCAGTCGACATGGAGACAGCCCGCTGTGCGGCCAGTGTCCTCCACAGCCTGTCGCACCAGCGGGAGGGACTGATGGCCATATTCAAGTCTGGAGGGATACCAGCACTGGTCCGCATGCTGAGGTAGCATTTCATACTTTACGATACATACTTTAGAACTATATAATACATACTTCAATATTTCTGCAAGGCTGCAAGAACAGCAACATCCCTTTCTACCTTTCCAACTTTCTCTCTCGAGACTTCTTCCCTGCCTAACAAAACTAACAACTACTCTGTGCTCCTTACTCCTCTTTCAGCTTATGTCCTCCTCTGTAAGTCGCTTTGGATAAAAGCATCTGCTAAATGCAAAGTAATGTAATTTCTGTTAGATTAAAATTTCATAATTACAACTAATGGTATAATGGCGATTTTGCCTTGTGAGTAGTCAATCAATCAATCAGTCTATTCATACAAACAAAATTCATACTATCATATCAGTATCATACTTTTACTAGATAGATAGATAGATAGATAGATAGATAGATAGATAGATAGATAGATAGATAGATAGATAGATAGATAGATAGATAGATAGATAGATAGATAGATAGATAGATAGATAGATAGATAGATAGATAGATAGTATAATATGAATATAAAAATATGTAAATAGCATGTGCAAAAAGATAAGAATATTGTATAGATATGATATATAATATCAATATGGTTTGTATTAACACATATCACATATGATGTGAAGTATATGTTCCAGTATTGGGAGTGGAGCGTTGTACAGGGTACACGGTGCAAAGGTGACAGGTAGATTTAGTCCAGTTCTGTGATGGTGGCTCTGACAGAGGCAGATCAGTTATAAAGTCTGATTGCAGCAGGGAGGAATGATTTTCTGTAAGGTGAGAGGGATTGTCCATGATTGCCAGCAGTTTTGCCAGTATCCTGTCCTCCACCACCTCCTCCAGGGTGACAAGCTTAGAGTCGACAACAGACTCTGCCTTTCTGATGAGTTTGTTCAGTCTGTTGGCGCCTTTGCCTTGATGCCTGCACCCCAGGACACTGCAGCAAAGAAGATGGTGCTCGCCACAACAGACTGATAGAACATCTGCGGCATATTGCTGCAGACATTAAAGGACCTGAGCCTCCTCAGGAAGGAAAGCCAGCTTGTTATAAACTGCCTCTGTGTTGGTGGACCAGTCCAGTTTATTGTCCAGTGTGACACCCAGGTACTTGTATGCAGGTACCATCTCCACATCCGTTGCAAACAGCAGAGGGCAGGGGCTTGGTTCTCCTGAAATCTTCCACCATCTCCTTCATCTTCACCACGTTCAGCTGCAGGTGGTTCTCTCCACACCACTTCACAAAGTGGTCGACCGGGTCACTACTCAAACAACACACCCCACAATGGCCATGTCATCAGAGAATTTCTGCAGATGACATGACTCATTGCAGTACTTAAAGTCTGTAGTGTAGACGGTGAAGAGGAAGGGGGACAGTACAGTTCCCTGGGGGGCCTGATGTTACTGATCAGACGATCAGACACACAGTTCTGTAATCTCACAAACTGCAGTCTGCCTGTCAGATAGTAATCGACCCTGCAGTGTTCTCCAGTTTGGCCTTCAGCAGTCTGGGCTGGATGGTGTTGAAGGCACTGGAGAAGTAGAAGAACACGATGTGGACTTAGGTCCCAACATGGGGCTGATATGTTAACTGCAGGGGGTCTTGTAATGGGCCCACCAGCGGTCTGAGGTGTGCCAGCACCAGTCTTTCCATGACCTTAATGATGTGAGAGGTCAGTGCTACCGGCCTGTAGTCCTCCAGTTCAGCAGGACATGCTTTTTGGGGCACTGGGACCAGGCAGCATGTTTTAGGAGGTGATGGGGGGAGGTGAGGGGTTGTTGCTCGGAGAAGCAGTAGAGGGGCTGCCAGGGGTGGGGGGGTTGGAGTTGAACCTACTGAAAAACATGGTTTCCCCTCAGCTGCTCCCCCACCTCTCCTCTGGAAGCCTGTGATCTCTTTCATTCCGCTCCAGACGTCTCTGCTGTTGTTAGTGGGCGTTCAGTCACGGACAGAAGATGCACAGGACATCGCAAAAAAAAAAGATAAGCAACAATAAAAACACAAAAAACAACAGTAATACCCGGAGCTGCTACAACAAGCACCCGTTAGGACGGTGCCATCTTGTATCTACTGTACAAGTATTTACTTGTACTAGTAATACTTGTAAATATATTTAGCAAGGTACTTCTGCCATTAATAACCCAGGAGATAATGTTTATAATGTGTGTGATGTGATGTGTAATAATGTTTGGCCATGTTATGAATATGAATATGGACAGGCTGTTAAAAGCAGAGCTGAGATTTTCTCATGTTTATGGATATTTTCTCAGAGCACTCACTGTGAAAAAGTCAGCTGGCAGGTTGATATTTATAAAAGCAGATGGCAGGTCCAAGGTCACACTGAGAATTGACTCTCAAATCTGACAACAAAAAAAGTGAGTGTTTCATGATGAAAGGGCATCTGTGCAAAGGATCAGGCTGTAAATGGCAGCAAGAAGAGCACACGGCAGCCATGAGCAGAATAAGACTATATAAATGGGGACTATGTTCAAAGAATCGTAGTTTAGTGACCAAATGTAACTCCATTCTAACTGGTACTACTAACTGATACTATACTAACTGATGTTACACCAATGCTGCCACACACCACCCATGTTTTGGACTTGTATGCTGCATGTCTAATCCAGCATCTAAGAGTGGAGCTATCGGTGCCTCAAAGAAGTGTATTGACGTGACTGTCCCAGACCAGTGGTTCTCAAACTGTGGTACACGTACAACCAAAACTGAGCACAAGTGCTAATGAAAATGCAAGATGCAGCGCTGCCACTGAAATGCCCATGGCTCCTGCAAGCACACATCGAAAATATGACTTCAATTATAATAAACTCTTCTTTTGGAGCGGGACCAAGGAAGAACCTAGGCCGCAATGTGTGGTCTGTGGCGAAGTCCTCAGTAATGACTCCATGAAAGCAGGACATCTTAAACGGCACCTCTATACCAAACACTCAGCGCTGAAAGATAAGCCAGTGGATTTTTTTTTAAGAAAGTGTGAAGAACTGAAACAGTCCAAATCCTCAATTCACACCTGTATTGCACCCACAGCCAAAGCACAGGAGGCTTGCGCATCGCAAAAGCTGGTGAGCCACACACGATCGGTGTGCAGCTGTGTCTGCCGCTAGCCAGATAAATAACACACATCATGTGTGGGGAGAAGGCTGCCAAAAACTTTCGAATGATACGGTCTCTTGGAGAATATGGTCCATGTCCGACGATGTTCTGAAGACACTTATTGCATGCATTAAAAGTAGCCGATTTTATCAGCTAGATGAGACGACTGATGTTGCAGATTTGGCAAATGTGTGTACGTGAGAGCCACTGGAGACCAGAACTACAGCTGAGCACATATTTCAGCTACTGAACACATTTATCCAAAAGAAAAAAGAAAGTGGTATAGATTGAAAAGGTATGCCGGGATCTGCACAGACGGTGCCAGGACAATGACTGGACGCCACAGTGGAGTAGCAGCCCGTATTTGCAAGGTGGCACCTGAGATGCAATGGACACACTGTAGCATCTATCGCAAGGCACTTGCAGTAAAAAAGATGCCCGATAAGTTGAAGTCTTTGCTTGACTCCGCTGCAAAAACTGTGAACCGATGCACTCTTGTCTGTTTCACGTATGTGTGTGATGAAATGGGCAGTGAATACATCCAACTCCTGCTTCACACTGAGGTAAGGTGGTTATTAAGAGGCAAAGTGCTCTCAAGGCTTTACGAGTTGCATATAGAGGTCCATGTGTTTTTACAGGGCAAAAGCTTTCCCCTGTCACACGTTTTTGAAGACACTGTCACACTGGATCAGTGAGCTGGTGTATGTGTCAGATATTTTCTCCCGTTTGAACGACTTGAATCTGTCAACGTTTTTGACGCGCAGGATAAAATCAGCGCAATGCTGAAAAAGATGGAGCTGTTCGAAATCAGAGCCAAAGCAGGCGATGTTTCAGCTTTCCCTGCTTTAGAGAGTTTTTTGTCCGACCACGACTTGCAACTTGATGACAGCGTCAGGGATAGCATCATTGTGCACCTCATCTCCCTCAGGCAGCAGCTCAGGGAGTATTTCCCAGTGACACCCAAAGAAAATAACTGGATGAGAAACCCATTCAACATTGAAACCTTGGACATGCCCACGAATTTTACTGTCGGTGGGCAGGAGAGGTGAATTGAACTATCTTGTGATGAAACACTGAAATGTAGTTTCAAAAAACGCTGTGCGCGTTCTCCTTCCTTTCGCAACAACCTATCTTTGTAAGAAAGATTTCTCTTCACTGGTTGTCATAAAAACAAAATACAGGTGCAGCATGAATGACAATAAAACAGGTGGTTGCTTTTGATCTTACGTGTGTAAGTGACTTGAAATATCTACAAAGTATTTTTTTTTTCATTTTCTGTGCTGAGATATCTTCTGCTGAGAAAAAAACACTTAAAGTTTGTGTTTGCTGTGAAGAGTAGGAGTGTGTGAGTATTGTTGGACAGAGTTGTAAATGTCTGATTCAGTGTTAACTGTAAAATAGTGTAACAATAAATAACCATCATAATGAATAAACATCTCTCCTGTGTGGTGGAAGCTAATAGGGAAGGCCTATGCTGCTATATTCTAATGTTGGTCATCACAGTGGTACACAGAGAGCTCAATGTTTTCTCAGGTGGTACAAAGTATAAAAAGTTTGAGAACCACTGTTCCAAGACTGAAGGACTTACATGCATACGCTGTTTACTGCAGATAAAATAAAAGATTAAACATACGTGTATCTTTACTGAAAACAGAACAAGGTTTAAATCCAACTAAATTAATATTAACATCAGATTACAAAAAAAAACTTCAGTATGCAACACACTAAAAGTATTGTACTGTCATGTACAACGAACATGGCAACAGTGTGTTTTCAATGCAGAACATGAGGAAGGACTGACGGGATTCATTCAGTTGCTTAACTATATCCTCAATGCATTTGTGATTAGTTCAAACTTTAAAGGTCTGGTGTGTAGGATTCAGTGACATCTAGCAGTGAAGTTACTAATTACAACCAACTGAATACCCCTTGCTTCACCATCCCGTTAGGACTGACAGGATTCATATATATATATATTATGGCATGCCGTTCAGGAAATTAAACCTTTGAATATATCGAATGAAACTTTGAATATATTAAATGAAACTGTGGTGTGTTTAGGCTGGGGGTTGGGCTTTGTGCTTTCTTTGAAGGCATCGGTGTGGTTTGCTGCACACACCTGCATCAGATCATCATCTACTCGAGCAGTATTTAGAGGCTGGCCTCCTGCATTCTCACTAACATATTGTCACTGCATCGCGGTAGATCACCCAGGCTCCTTGAGATTTTGACCTAAATTCTCTGCCTGCAGACTCCAGCTCTTCGCCCTCCTCGCTATCCGGCTACCGCATCCACCTGCCCCGACCTAAACCCCTCCATGGGTTAGAGGGTTAGAGCCCTTGTTCCCGGCTCTAACCCTCCCCCCCTAGAGCTTGCCTGCCTTCCTGCCATCGGTGACGCCTCCCTTAGTCTAATAAACGTCTGTTTATTTGACTCAGCTCCTCTGCATTTTTGGGTCAATAACACCACACCACAGAAACTTTGAATATATGGAGTGAACCTTGAATATATTGAATGAAACCTTGAATATATGGAGTGAACCTTGAATATATTAAATGAAACCTTGAATATATTGAATGAAACCTTGAATATATTGAATGAAGTCTGAATATATGGATGAAACTTTGAATATATCGAATGAAACTTGACTGACGTCAGACTTCACGGCATCTTGTGTAACGTGTGGATGCTATAGCTAAAAGTGAGTGACAACGAGTCAGTCCACTCACAATCTCGTTGTAGCAATATTAAACTATGATGACATCATTAACACTGTGTGTATGGGCCCAAATCCCCCCCAATACCCCTAATACCGTTTCCTGACAAGACAGTTCGCTCCCTTTTTAATCTTGGCATACATAAAACAGGCCAAGCAGCTGTTTATCAGGCCAACCTCAGCATGCCTTCAACCTCACAGGAGTGCCCCACAGCACCCACTGTACAATCTCCACCCGTACACAAGAAAGGGTCCAAGACTATGTTTTACACAGTGAATGGCTGTGCCTAATGGCACTGCTCTCTGACGCAGCACTTCTCCGGGACTGAAGAAGCTGCTGCGGCTTCTTCAGTCCCGGAGAAGTGCAGGAATTTCATGAACTGAAAGAGAAGCTCTTCATATATTGTTTAAATACAATAAGAATCACCCACAGATACAATAAGAATCACCCACATTCATAGACCAATGCAGAGTGAATGATCCGCAACACATTGTCAGCATTGGGCACGTTACTCACACTACACTACTGTATAGACAGACAGACAAATGCATAATAAGATTATGCTGAAACTATATGCCTGTTGTAGGCCTGCCACGGTTAAAAAATGAGCGAACTTATTCGTCAGAAGTACGGGCAGGGTATTGGGCAGGGGTATCGGCAGGATTTTGGCATTCGCCAGTGTATTTACCATGTCCTCATTGCTTAAACTACCAATCTGGGTTCGGGAGGCAGACACGGTCAACACTTTTAAGAGTAGACTTAAAACCTTCCTTTTTGATAAAGCGTATAGTTAGGGCTGGCTCAGGCCATCCCTTAGTTATGCTGCTATAGGATTAGACTGCCGGGGGACTCTCCAGGGTTATGCCTAGCCAGGCACGGTATTGGTTAAAGATGTAGTCACATCTCCCTTACCGAAAACCCTCCCTCCTACTCTGCCTCTCTCTGTCTGTCTTTCTCTGTCTGTCTTTCTCTGTCTGTCTGTCTGTCTGTCTGTCTGTCTGTCTGTCTGTCTGTCTGTCTGTCTGTCTGTCTGTCTGTCTGTCTCTCTCTTCTCTCTTTCTCTGTCTGTCTGTCTGTCTGTCTGTCTGTCTGTCTGTCTGTCTGTCTGTCTGTCTGTCTGTCTCTGGACATGTCTCATTAATGCATGCTGCTGACCAAACTTCCCCGGAGTTTCTGTGCTCTGTCGTCCAGCAGGTTTTTCGTGGATCGTGGCTGCTGCTGTGATCCTGGACGGCGCCCACTACACATATTACTACTGTCATTAATACTACTATATCTACTACTGTGGTCACTTTATCATTCATTGTCATTCTGTAAGTCATTGTAACTGTACAAAATGTTTATGTTGATTGTCCTGTACACGTGACATCCATTGCACGTCTGTCCGTCCTGGGAGAGGGATCCCTCCTCTGTGGCTCTTCCTGAGGTTTCTTCCACATTTTTTCCCTGTTAAAAGGTTTTTTGTGGGCAAGTTTTTCCTCACTCGAACCGAGGGTCTAAGGACAGAGGGTGTCATTCTCTGTACAGATTGTAAAGCCCTCCGAGGCAAATGTACTTTGTGACTTTGGGCTATACAAATAAAATTGAATTGAATTGAATTGAATTAATATCGCTGGAACTAGTTTGCGGGTGGCCTGACTTATTGTCATTCGCTTTTACAGACTGTTACACAAGATGGCTGCAGGCACTGTCGTGAAGTCTGACGTCAGTGAAGTTTCATTCAATATATTCAGAGTTTCATTTCATATATTCAAGGTTTCATTCAATATATTCAAGGTTTCATTCCATATATTTAGACTTCATTCAATATATTCAAGGTTTCATTCAATATATTCAAGGTTTTATTCCATATATTCAGACTTCATTCAGTATATTCAAAGGTTTAATTCCGTTCAATATTTAATATTGCAAGATGCCGTGAAGTCTGACGTCAGTCAAGTTTCATTCAATATATTCAAAGTTTCATTCCATATATTCAAGGTTTTATTCAATATATTCAGACTTCATTCAATATATTCAAGGTTTCATTCAATATATTCAGACTTTATTCAATATATTCAAGGTTTCGTTCAATATATTTAGACTTCGTTCAATATATTCAAGGTTCACTCCATATATTCAAGGTTTCATTCAATTTATTCAAAGTTTCATTCAATATATTTAAAGCTCACTACATATATTCAAAGGTTTATTTCCTGAACGGCATGCCATTTTATTTATATATATATATATATATATATATATATATATATATATATATATATATCAAATCAAAACAATTTTACATGGAACTGTTAAGACAGCCTGTAGCAACCAGTAATGTAATACCTGCCAATAATGTAATAATTTTGTCCATTTTAAATGTAATAAAACCAACAACGTAATAACATGGCAATAATGTAATAAAGTTTTTGAGCCAATAAGGTAATAACTTTACCTGTTTATTACATTATTGGCGTAGCATTAAATGTAATAGCTGCAGCGGATCATTTAATAATACATAAATAGGACTGCATTTCGTTAAGATAAAAGATTATTTTGCAGTTTTTGTGCAGTTTTCTCATCAAAAATAGATTTGGTGGATGACATAGTCATCATATTTATTCATCGAGGATACATACTATGCTAAATTAAAGCAGAGAAGAGCTGCAGGTTTATGTGATTATTCTAAAGGTTCATCATTATGAGTGACCTCTCCAGGACGTGCATGGTATCAACAATTTATTGTTATACTGATTAACAAACTGGAACTGCAAGTTCAATAGAGTTCAAAGCTTTTCACATTGTGATGTAATGACCCAGTGGAAATTTTCTATTTCCAATATGGCAACTGAAAACTGCAGTAGGTGACGCTAACAGGCTAGCCTATTCTAATTTTAGCACCAAACCCGAGACCCTTCCAGCCCACAGGCATGGCTGCCAGTTAATCCCCCACATTGAGGCTTAACAGAGGAGGATAATTCACATGCATAATTGATTTTGGAGCTTAATTCACACAGAAAATGAAAGAAAATTGAAAGAAAAAATTAAAACTGAAGGAGCATCACAGTAAGCAGCCTGTTTGGTGCGTGGCTTCCATTTATTGGATCAACATGCAGCTTTGTTCTCTCCGTCCCTCTTCACCTCTGCACTCCATCTCCCTGCCTTTTATTTTTTCAGCAGGTTTGGTTTTGTTCTTTGACCCTGTCACCCTCTGCAACCTCCTGCATAATGAAACCTGTGTGTGTGTGTGTGTGTGTGTGTGTGTGTGTGTGTGTGTGTGTGTGTGTGTGTGTGTGTGTACTGGGTGGTAATCCGTTTAGACACAGGAAATGGGTATTAATGTCAGAATACTCATGTTTCTCCTCCAATAAAGTATTTTTCTACGACATACTGTGGTAGATATTTTCAGCAGGAGGCACACTGGATACGTGTTTCAGCTTATACTGTAGATGTTATGTAATCAATTTTCTAATGTTAAAATGGAAGTAATATCACAGCACTGAAACATACTGTAGTGGCTCTGAGGAAGTGCATCATTGTAATAAGCTGGCTGTGATAAAGCACACACAAAGCAAGAACTCGTACAGAACTAACTTTATGACCATGTTTCATATAAAACTGGACCCACTGCATGATCAGATACTTCAGTGGTTACTTGAAGCTTGGTTAGCAGCCTGTAAAAACAGCTTTAATGATCCTGGTGCTAAAGACGTCTCCACAGTCATTCAAATAAAATCCATACAAAAAATGACTATTTGAGCTCGACCTGCTTCAGAGCTCTGAGGTCAGCATGATTCTTTAAATCCAGTCCATTGTTTGAATAGTAGGAGATCACCATGGGTAAATCATTTACAGCATCTGAAATTCAAAAAGAAAGACGAGAAAGCTATAGAACAAAACTCAGACTGCAGCTAACACTTGAAGCTAACACAAGCCCAGACAACCCCCCACCTCCAACATCAATGCCTGCTGATCGAGTTCAAAGACACCCCCCAAACATAATAGAGAACAAAAAATCGAGAATTCACGCTGGTTTGCATCAATAATGAACTTCATCTCAAATGCAGTATGTGAATATTATGAACAGCTCAAATATACATACAATAAAACATACACTAATAACTGAAACTCCCATTTGTGCTGTAGTCTGTTCTACACTAAATAAAAAGATGACTGCATGTAACAACTAAACAACATGAACAACAAAGCAATGCCATATTTTCTTTGAAAATGAACAGTGTCTGGATCTGCAGGTAGTCACCATGAACAGCTCACTGCAGAGTGAAAAGAAGAGCGACAGACAGAGGTAGTCAAGGAGAGTAATTGCTGGAAAAGAATAGGTGGGCTGCTGCTTATAGAAATAAGTACTTTCTCAATATTATTGTTATCACTAACTTTATTTCAGCTAAAATGTGTTAAACGACTTGCCGTTGATTCAATCTGAGGTAGTCTGTGCTTGAGTGTTGAGAACGCTCTAATAAGTTTGATCTTACCGATCTTGTTACCTCACGCATAATTGAATCTGAGCAGGAGCTGACAGACGCTCCTGGAGCATGGCTGACCTCAGATGAATTCTGATGAGCTTTAGGCATGAGAAACTTCTGCAGGAACAGACAGTCACCAGAAGTCAGAGAGCCATGTTTAGAGACAGTGCACTTCAACTACAGCTAATTGTTGGTGTCAAACTAGCCAAGAATCTGTGGCTCATTTGTCTTTTTGACAGGCACGGCAATGACTGACACCTCACACAAAGTTCCTCAGCATCCACATCCACATTGTGTCCTCTCCATGTTTACACAGGTGTGTGAGTGTGACACTTTTTCATTTCATTTTTTCCTTAAATGAAGGCAAACATGCCTGCTGATGCCTGCAATGGTCAAACTACATTTTGTAGATTTGTGCAGTAAGCATCCACATCTCTTGATTTCTGTCTCTAGCGTCTGTTTGTGTCGATGATACCCCTTGAGGAATTGACTGATGGATTTCAGAACATATTTCACCTCGTACTGTGACACATCAATTACTACTCGTGAGTTCTAGAGAAGTTTGCTGACATGATGCACCGCATGTAAAATGTTGTACATGATACAAAGATGACGGTCATCAAGGTAGTGTTGTGGAGAAATTGCTGAAGTCAATGGTGTGGTCAGGAGGGAAGAAAGTGTTCAGGAGCTTCTGATGTCTTATGCTGTATTATTTATTGACGCTTGATCAAGGAGAACTAGAGACACTCTCAAAGTACACCTGAAGTGCTTGAGTCGGTCTCGCATTCTGACGAACTCGTGACGGTGGATATACTTTAAACCCAAAGATCACACCCCAAATACTATAAGCCCCAGAATCAGTCAAAGAGAATGTCTTTACTCTTGGAGGTGTTATTGTCAACACATTCTAGTCTGGGGACACAGATGTCCGCTTACGCAGATTGGAATGGCAACAACAAGCTATCTATTATGACTAGGAAGACAGCAACAGGTCTCTTCTACCCTGGCCACCACAGTGTTGAGATATGGTGGCACCTAGTCAAAGACAAACAATTAATACTGCCGTGGATCACAAGGCTCACACGTGGCCTCAAGTAACCTAAGGATAGAAAATTCCATAACAATCCCCTCTTATTGATCATAAGATCAATACTAACTACCGAATAATAATAATAATTACCAAATTTAGAGACCATCAGGGAGTACAGTCAGAATGAGATTGACACAAACATTATAAAACATTTGTAATCACACAGAACTATTCAAAAGGCCATCCATAAAAATCATCTTTCAAACAAAGCAATCGGTTTAGATTTATTCATACAATCAGTGAGAAACTTTAAGAACCCCTCTTATGTACCCCATCATCCCATTCCCATGATGTGTGAGTTCCACTTTCAGGTCAGGTCAGAGGTCACAGATCATGTGCAAATATGCCACTGGGAAAGGAGCAAGATCAAATTTATTATTTCACCTAGTAGATAAAACCCTAGCAATTAGAAGGGGTTCCATAAAACAATTGATTTAACATTTTTAGAGCAAACTTTATCTCTCTTTGAAATCAATCACAACAATCATCGTTGAAATCAAGACATTGCAAAATCTTCAACCCATGTACATTATGTACAGTAGAGGGTCACAACCATGGAGAGGTTACTAGCACATACAATGCATGATGGCGTGGAATCCATCTTCGTAGAACCTTCCATGAACAGTCGATATCCATCAGTTGCATATCATCATAACAAAATTTTAACTTTGAACTTTTAAGCATGTATTACATGTTACTACTACTACTATTACTGTGAAAACCATCATTAAAAATAGATCTTAAAAGTGATTCATAAAATGGCAATTTCTAAATGATTAAAAATAACATCTCTTAGAATACTAAACAACCAGTAAAACCAGAATCATCACCTAAAGTTAACCTAAAATGAAACACAGAGGTAACAGAAGAAATAGACACCCTCCATTTACAGACCATAAGTCTCCTCTTCATCATTTTCACCAAGAGAAAGATCATCAAGGTCAAAGCCTCGAATCCTTTCCCCAAAACCTTCAAAATGATAATACCTCTTACCCACTGGATTGGCAACCTCTGGGCGTATACACACCTGGGGTGCTTGGACCACTGACTTTGTTGTTTTCTTCACCATTAGTTTAATCAATGAGGCCATACAAGTGCAGAGGAAAAGAATAAGGAGTCCACCGACAAATAGAGTAGTCAAAAATTTAACTAACCCTGATCCCCATGTCCCCAAGGTACCAGAAAAATCCCCAAAGTTAAACCCATGTTTATCATGTAACTCTTTGATACCTTGAGCTGTGTCATGCGCCATATCCATGACCTCAGCAGTCGTGTCAGAGATGTAGGAGCAACGTTCAGTACCTATAAATTTACAAGTTCCTCCCTGTGCTGCCAACAGGAGATCAAACGCCATACGATTCTGTAAAGCTACAGTTTTAACTTCCTGCAGCTCCCTATGTTCAGCTAACATGGCTCTACTAGAGGCATTGAGATGATTCTCCAGGACTTTAGACAGAGATTCAAGCTCCTGTTGAGTTATACACATACCGTACCAAGGCAAGAGGAAGCTGGCTATCTTTTGAGATGTTGAGATTTCTCTTTTATATTTATGTAGAGGTGGATATAATGAAGCAATCTCAGCGGATTTCACTTCCCTGATCAAGGGAGCTCCTTGTCCAAGCCTGAACAGTAGGATGAAGACGAAAAGTAACCTCCCGGTTACTCGCCAGGGTTCAGCAGTCTTTCGCCAGCGGTTGGTGGTGCCAACCTGCACCTTGTGGCGTGAACCCATTCTGCTCTGTACCTCGACTTTTAGGGCAGTCCTAGTTGTCAGCAACACCTGGTAGGGACCTCGGTGCGCTTCGGATGGAATGCAACACAATAGGCAGTGCATCAGGCCATTTTAGGCCTGTTGTCAGCACTGTTTTGGTCAACCGATCTTTAATAGTTGCGTTCATTCTCTCAACTTGACCAGAACTATGTGGGTGATATGGAACATGTAACTGTCACTTGAACCCTAAGATATCTGACAGACCCTGCGTTATTCTTGATACAAAAGCCGGACCTTTGTCACTATCTATTCCCTGTGGCACTCCAAACCTAGGGATCACCTCTTTTAGCAGACACTTAACAACTGTTCGAGCATCTTCTTTCCTTGTCACGAAAGCCTCAACCCATTTTGAGAATCGATCTGTCACAACTAACAAATATTTGTAGCCTTGACAACTTGGCATATGTACAAAGTCTATTTGCAAATTTACAAAGGGACCTGTTGGAGGTTCCAGATGGTCATGCTTCACTGTGCTATTCTTCTTTCTGGTCTGTTGACACGTCATACAACTGTCTACAGGTGTGAGACTTGTGTAATGCCGGGTGCAAACCATTGTGAACGAATAACATCATTTATCACCCCTCTATCGACATGTGTTGGTCCATGTGCCACACGTGCCAAGACGTGTAGGAGAGCTCTTGGGCAAACTGGTCGCCCATCAGGGTGGAGCCACAAGACTCAGAATCAACTGCACAACCTTTACGCAACCAAAGATGGACCATGGAGGAGGAGGAAAGTGCGGCTTGTTTGGCTGCAGTATCAGCCATTGCATTTCCTCGTGAAACAGGTTAATTTCCTTTAGCATATTTTACAATCGCAAGCTGTGACGGGCGCAAACTAGCCTCTAATAGATCATTTACCAACACGTGATGCTGTAATGGCTTGCCAGAGGATGAGACAAAACCTCTCATTTTCCATAATTGACCAAAGTCATGTGCAGCGCCCAATGCGTATCGCGAGTCAGTGTAGATAGTGGCAACTTTACCAGAAGCAAGTATGCAGGCTCTACTAAGAGCATACAGCTCAGCTGCTTGGGCTGAAGTTCCAGGAGGCAAAGATCCTGCTTCAATGACTTGACAATGACAGAATCATTTACTACTGCATAACCAGCCAAATGTACGTTGTCAGATGGTCTGCTGGCCGAACCATCAGTATAAAGAGCCATATCAGAATTTGGTATCGGTGTTTGCAGCAGATCTGGTCTCGGAGATGTGCACATTTCAATAAGGGCGATACAGTCATGCTCATCATCTGTATCAATAAATGGTAGCAGAGTAGCTGGATTTATTGGAGGTGAGCGCTTTAAAGTTATGTGGGGACTTGATAGAATTATTGCCTCGTAACCTGAGCGACAGGCTGCTGTCATGTGTTGTGTTGCAGATGTGTTCAAAATGTGTAATACTGCATGTGGAACATGCACGACACAGTCATGAGCCAGTACAATGGAAGAAGATTTGTCGATCAAAATGGCAACAGCGGCCACTGCTCTTAGACAACCTAGCATACCGAGAACTACAGGGGTCAGTCGAGAGGAGTAACGGGACGATAATGAGAACCATGTTTCTGTACCAGAATACCAGTGGCGAAGCCATCTCTCTCATGCACATGTAGATGGAACGGCTGATGACAGTCAGGCAAACCCAACGCTGGAGCCATTGTAAGAGCATTTTTTAAGATCTTGAAAGGCTTTGTGCATTTCCTCAGTCCACTGTACCACGGGTGAAGCTGATTGCAGTGTGGCGGCTCGCAAAACAGAGTCCATAGTGGCATATTCAAAAATCCAGTGTCTGCAGTAATTAGCCATCCCCAGAAAAGAGAGAATCTGTTTCTTGGTTGTGGGGGGAGGCATGTTTACTAGCAGTTTCACCCTCTCCGGTGACAAAAGGCGTTGTCCATCCTTCAGAACATGACCCAAATATGTCACCTCTGGTCGACAGAATTGCAACTTTGCCAGCGACGCTCTGTGACCACACTCGGCCAGTCTCCGTAGCAGCAAAATAGAGTCTGTGTGGCAAGCTTCTTTTGATGGAGAAGCTATTAGGAGGTCATCAGCGTACTGCAAAAGAGTGGAGCCACCTGGCAAGTGGAGCCCATCAAGATCTCTTTTTACCGCTGCTGCATACACCGTGGGACTCTCGACAAAACCCTGCGGCAACCGTCGGCAAGTGTATTGCTTACCTTTGAATGTAAATGCAAACAGATACTGGCTATCTGGATGCAACGGTATCGAGAAAAATGCAGAACTCAGATCAACGACTGTGTAGTGTGGAGCCGAATTTACAAAATCCACATAATTTTTATGTTTAGCCCACAAAATAGGTGGAACCTCAGACAATTCAGAAGGAGGTCCATACTGTGCGGGAAGAGGCGGCTGATGAGTAACAAATGTAGACATCGGTAATTGCATATGTTCATCTAAGGACAACATCACATTACATTACATTACATTACATTGCATTTAGCGGACGCTTTTATCCAAAGCGACTTACAGAGAAGGACATAAACTGAAAAGGTGTGAAGGAGCACAGAGTAGTTTGTTAGTTTTGTTAGTTTTAGTTTTAGGCAAGGAAGCATTCTCGAAAGAGAAAGGTTTTTTAAAGGTAGAAAGAGATGTTGCAGTTCTTGCAGCCGTTATATACAGTTCCTCTCCTAAAAATGTTACTGTTTGGTGTTGAGAAGCTGCTACAGCTTCTCTCAATGCCTGGCACTGAGCCACCATGTGTCCAAGGTGTATCAGCTCACAGCCAGGTGTGACTGCCACAACAATATGTGGATATGAATTTTCAACATTAAACAACCTCTGCTGTTCACTAGATAGTTGGACTGGTATGGTACATCCCTGCGGACCAACAAACAAACATTGTTCACATTCTAACCCCTCTTGTTTATTTAAAAACCTGGAAACCAATTGTTTATACTGCTCAGAAGGGTTAAATGCTGCAGTACAATGACAATGCACAAGAGGCCTCATTGTAGACATCAATGTTGCACATGCTGGAGATGATTTGGCAATTTTCTGAATATCTGAAACAGTGAAAGTGGGAAGCATATTAAAACCTATCAGTTCCTAGCAATACAAACTGTCTTCCGTACTCTGCAAAAACTGAAATGCTAGAGCGGCTTTTTCATCAGGGAGGGTCAAAAACAATCCATCCGGGGTGCAGTTTACAAAGCAGATCCCTCCCCATGAGATTAATTGGGCTTTTATGAGATATCAGAAAAGAATGCATCACTTCAGAGCCTTCAACAGTTATTTTAGTCCTCTGAGATAACGGTTCCGCAATGGGAACCCCGGAAACGCCTACAGTGGTGATAAAGTTGGATGTAGGTGTGCATACATGCTCTGCAGTTTTTACAGTAGAAATAGTTGACCCACTATCTACCAAAATTTTGATCCTGTCCCTCCATGGCCTCCCTATGCTTGATTGTAATATGTTGGCTGCATGTAAGCAGCTTGTGTGGGTGGGGCTGAAAGAGCAGGAAATGACGTAGTCGCTTGTGGAGTGGGTAGAGCCGGAAATGATGTAGCGGCTTGTTGTTGGTTCTGGTTATTGGATTTATTCCGGCGACGGCGACCGCTCTTACACTCTTTAGCCCAATGTCCTGCTGCACCGCATTTGTGACAATTTCCACGTTTCGAATTATCCCTGTTTTTGTTATTGTTTTGACCACCCTGCTGTTGTACATACTGCATCATTAGTTTTGAGCTGGGAGCATTATTACCAGCGGAGAAAACATCGTTCCTATGCATAGCCATTATTTTGTTTATAGTTGACTTCCAGTCAAGGACTGATAGTTTGTAAGCGGCTTGAACATTCGGTCTTTAGATTTTGCACAAAAATTTGCACCATGAGACATTCATGTTCATCTCGCTTTATTCCAGCATTAATATCCCATGTTTGTAAGAATCTCTGGATGAATTCTGGCACTGACTCTCTTGCTTTTTGAACAGGGTGAATTACCTTTGAAAAGTCAGCACGCTTTAGTGCACATTTGGTTATTGCATTTTTTGCTTCAACATTTAACCAATCAGTCAAGGTTTTAGTTGGGGGCCACTGGCCACCCTCACCAGCTTCAGGGAAAACAAACTCATCCTTACACATGTTACACATGATCCATTCGGTTTTGTATGTAAATCGGACCAATTGTTGAACATCAGGTATCAGACAGCTATAAACCGTACATACTTGTTCTAGCCAAATCCAGTATTCATCTGGGCTTGTAATTGGATTGGGAGCTCTGCTTATGATTTCAGAAGGAGTCCATGGTTTACAGACTGCTGTGCTGCCAATCATTATTTTAGGAGCATTTATTGCAGAAGCTTGTGATTCTTCTGAGATAGGGGTCTCTGATGTTATTTTTCTGTGGGTTTCTGTAACTCTGCTACTCCTAGTCAGATACCCTCTCATTGTGCCTCTCCTTCGTCTCGCGTGTATTTTAGAAACAGCCTGCTTTGTTTTTGGTTTCACAGCCTGGACCTCCTCGTCACTAAGGTCTGTGTTAGGCTCCTCCTCTCTGGGCCTGGCTCGTTTTCCTTTCGAGTCTGATTGACTTGACTGTCTGCTGTCTTTCTTCTCCTGTCTCTGTCTGACCTTGACTAGTTTTTCTAAGTCTGCCGTCTCTCTGCCCCGCTCATCTTTATCTCTCTTTTCTTGCCTGATTCTGTCTTTTTCTCTGAGCTGTCTCTCCATCTCTTCCTGTTGCTTTCTCGCCCTATTTTCAGTGGCCTGTCTAACTCTGCTCTCCTCTAATGCGGCCTGTCTCTGTCTGTTCCTTTGTTCAGTGGCCTTTCTGACCCTTTCTTCTTCTACTGCAGCTGCTATTAGGATAAACTCATCATCTGCTTTAGTTTGTGATGTGCTTGGTTGTTCATCTATCTCAGCATTGCAAGAGGGCTTTGTATTTGAAAGTTGGGGAAAGACGGAGATCACTTTTTCATTGTTTTATTGTTCCGGCAGTGTTATCCCCACCTCGGCTAAAATATTCAACAAATCACGAGAAGCGGGAATCTTGGCTTGGCGCTTTGCCCAGCCATACATCATAGCTTTTGCACAATTTTCCAAATTATGTTGCTGCTTTATCTTAGCCATTTCTAAAGCTCTAGTTTGCAACTTAGCTTCTAGTACAGGCATATGAGAGGCAGTAACACACTTAGAAGTCAGATCAATAATCTTTTTTAAATCATCCGGTCCAATCTCGTAGCTTTTGTCACGCACTCTCACACCACATCTTTCACGGGCCACAGTCAACCACACTTGCATACACTCATTCATGTATCTGAAGTCCCAGGATGGATTTCCAACACTAGAGTTAACATTCATCTCAGCCATTTGCAGCTTCTCTCTCTCGAATGCTCCCTCATACGGCCACATGCCATTCGTCCATTCACACATAAAATCCCATCCTTTCAGTCATGCGGCTGAAAAAATTGCTTTGAATTGTGATATCTGGTCAGATGTGTATGCAAGGGTGTATGTAAACTCCCTCGAAAATGTCTTTTCTATAGTTTAAACCTCACATGAGTCTCTCTATGCCGAGTGCAGCCCGAAACTGCCCCGGAAACAAGCAAAAGTCGTTTTTTACACCATTGTCAGCTTTCTTGATTTCTCACTTTAAATCAATATGCCAAATTGAACATCTAACTGGGATGTTTGTATGACACATACGTTCCAAACAACGCCAGAGGTTTCAGCCAGGACATTGTCCCCAAGACACTGAAGCTCCTGACCCCCTGGTGGGTCTTAGATGTTTTTATATTCCAGGCAGATTAAATAAGCACATAGTTTTTTATGATTTCGTCAAACACAGACATGGTAAGGCATAGTAATAAAACTTTGCACTTACCTTTGTTCTGTTGAAATCCTGTTCGTGACGCCAATTGTTGTGGAGAAATTGCTGAAGTCAAAGGTCAATGGTGTGGGCAGGAGGGAAGAAAGTGTTCAGGAGCCTCTGATGTCTTATGCTGTATTATTTATTGACGCTTGATCAAGGAGAACTAGAGACATTCTCAAAGTATATCTGAAGTGCTTGAGTCGGTCTTGCATTCTGACAAACTTGTGATGGTGGATATACTTTAAACACAAAGATCACACCCCAAATACTATACGCCCCAGAATTAGTCAAAGAGAATGTCTTTACTCTTGGAGGTGTTATTGTCAACACATTCTAGTCTGGGGACACAGATGTCGGCTTACGCAGATTGGAATGGCAACAACAAGCTATCTATTATGACTAGGAAGGCAGCAATAGGTCTCTTCGACCCTGGCCACCACAGTGTTGAGATATGGTGGCACCTAGTCATAAGACAAACAATTAATACTGCCGTGGACCACAAGGCCCACACATGACCATGTGTAACCTAAGGATAGAAAATTCTATAACAGGTAGTATCTGCTGTTGTAGCTTCAGTGTCACATAATAACATAAGTAACATCCTTCTTTCAGTAAAAGTACTGATACCACAATGTAAAATTACATTAAAAATGTATTATTAGCTAAATGAACTTAAAGTATTGGCATTAATCTACAGCAATGCTTCATGGTCTATAGGGCATCATATATTTGTAGCATCACTGTCCTGTGAGAACCACATGTCTCCAAAACTCGTCATAGGCCCAGTATAGCAGCCCTGTTTTAATTGTAACGGTATGCCCAACAGTATTTTTGTCAGGTTTGTGAGTCAATATTTAAAGTTTTCAAGGACTCGTGCACAGTGAATAATAAAACAAAATATTTATGTATGTTGGACCTGCTCAATGTGTATTTATTGTTCAACAATAAAGAAAACAGTTCCTCAGAAAATCCTGAAATCGAGTCTGCATCATCTGTAAATCCCCACAACAAAATAATATTCACATCAGGTTCATATAATCAGCTCAAGTCAGTGGCAAGAAGAATAAATAAAAGAAATAAGGAAACATAATATGTTTCTCACAGATTTACAGGAGTTACCTGAGCCCTGATTGTCTTGAAGCCCTGAAGTCAGTCGGGGTTTGAGATTCTCTGCTGCAGCGAGAAATACTCCAAGGAACTCTTTTGTTATGAAAAAGTATCACGAAAAACAAAGAAGACAGACAGCAGACAGCTCAGACAGGAAGGTCTCACCACTTTATCCTGGACTTTAGCATGCTCAATATAAAATAAAATAAAAAGAATGAATGGAGGTGTCTGAGACAGGGATGGGTGTGAGTGAAAAAACAGAAATATGATAACCTCCTGTGATAGCAGATTGCTACATCATAGAGTTTATTTACCTTAAAAGGCAAAGTGTGTAACATTTAGGAGAAGCTGTTGAGAGAAATGGACCATAACCTGCCTGTGTTTCATTACCTTTATATGGGAGCAACATATAACACAGAGAGCAGCATGAAAGACACACTGTGCACGTTTTTCTGTGGCATGATCGACCAGTGAGAGGAGTGCACTGCCATTATCTGGATGCAGGTAGAGCAGAACTTTGACATTTCCAATGCAGCACTCCAATCACGTGTTGGATCTGGCCTCAAGGTTCATCTGTGAAACATTCTCCCTGTGAAGCTGAGCTGAATATTGTGGATAGATGTTGCAACCTACTTGCTCACAGACTCAACTGTTGATGTTGTAGCATCTAATGAATAGTTTTAATCAGCGGTTAGTGCTTTGCATGAACAGTACTTTTTTGTCAATATGTTGCACTCTGTAATTTTCCAGTTATCATAGGCCTGCATCTGCACTTTGAGATATACAATCCCGATTTCTTCATATGCTTCAAGGAGATGTGTGTTAGGCCTGCACCTGATGTGCTGGACAGTGACATGGAGAGCTGTCTGTGTGCAGCATCAGTGCATTCCATCATCAAATTCTAATTTGTCAAGTAATGCTCCCAGTGTCTCCAAGAAGTATCCTCATATTGTGGAATTAGTGGTCAGCAATCTCTTTTTTTGTGCTGGTCCGATGTGTTTGCTCATCACTGGGTCAGTAGCTCGACCAGACCTTGAAAGTCCACATTATGTGGTTCATGTAGGGTGGAATTGTAGCGACAGAAAGCAAGGTTTTGGTCTTCAGTGTGACAGACTGTGGCAATAAGACATGCCATCATTCTAGAGTTTTTCCCCAGCATTGTTTTTCAGTGTTTTTCAGCACATGTCAGATCTCCATGCTGGCATGGTGCACATGTGGCCTCTCAAATGTGTGCGAGAACACCAACTTACATGCATATGGCATGGACAGTCATGTGGTGTGTGCAGACAGCTGTCTTGAATAAAATAGAAATATATTTGTTCTGTCAGGCGCACATGACACAGGCAACTACAAAGCAAACAAACCTGCTAACATCTGCATGCTCACAGTGACAGTAGCAACATGCTGATGTTCAGCAGCTATTACATTTTACCACCCATCATCAGTTCAGCAATTCATCAAGTAATTGTTGAGACATTTTACACTGCACCACAAATATCAATCAGATGGCCTCTGAGATATTTCAGTGATTAGAACAGAAAAACTGCAGCAAGAGAGGTTTAAAAGGGTTAAAGGGGTTAAAAGATACTGGCATAGTTTTCTTTAGATTGCATTTATATCCACAAAACACTTGATTCTGAGGTAGTTGGTTTTGTAAGTTCAAAGGTTGCAGATTCATACTAATGTCTCAGTAATTGCTTCACTGGGTACTGACATTTCCAAGTTTATGAACACTGAACAAGCAACACTTCTTCAGACCATGCCCCACAAACAGAGGTCATTGAATGTCATGCATCGCATAGTGTCTCTCTATATTAGTTCATTTTATGAACTGTCTGAATTCTTCCTCTCTCTCTTCCTCATGCAGTTCACCAGTGGAATCAGTCTTATTTTATGCCATCACCACCCTCCACAACCTGCTTCTGCACCAAGAGGGGGCCAAGATGGCGGTGCGTCTTGCTGATGGCCTGCAGAGGATGGTTCCCTTACTGAAAAAGAGTAACCCCAAGTTCCTTGCCATCACCACTGACTGTCTGCAGCTGTTGTCCTATGGCAACCAGGAGAGCAAAGTGAGGAGAGGACCTGACATTAAGTCACAGGTTGTTGCTGTGTCCACTCATTTAATAAAGACTTACACCACCTACTTCCTGTGTCTTGTCAGCTGATCATCTTAGCCAATGGGGGCCCAGAGGGTCTAGTGTTTATCACGAGGAACTACAACTATGAGAAGCTACTGTGGACTACCAGCCGTGTTCTCAAAGTGCTGTCGGTCTGTCCCAGCAACAAGCCAGCGATTGTAGAGGCTGGTATGTTACATCAGTGAACACTAATGAAGAATATTCAGCATGTGTGTTTGTACATTCTGTAACTGTGTTCATCTTTGTTCAGGCGGTATGCAGGCTTTGGGCCAACACCTTACCGGTTCTAGTCAGCGTCTGATCCAGAACTGTCTGTGGACACTCCGCAATCTGTCAGATGCAGCAACCAAACAGGTATGTGACTCACCAACAACTACTACTGCTGCTACTACTATTACTACTGCCACAGACATGGGCAGACATGATGCATGAGTCTGTTCGACTACATGATGTAGCACAAAGTGAGGTTTGGCCTTTACTGAATAGGTATGAATTACCGCTCAATGAACGGTAGCTGTCAGATCTAAATAGCACCTGAGAAGCATCATTTTATCACATCCTCTCTGGATCATCACTTCCTCTGCAGTCACTGTTTTTTCCACAACATGACCCATGAATTAGGTGTGACATTTGTTACAGGGTCTGCTTTTGTTTCCACTCTTATCCCCCTGCTTCATCTTGGAACTACATTTGCTTAGGAGGCATACTGAATGCAAGTTCCAGATACTTCCAGGAACAGTGAATATGGAACAGCTTGCAACATGACAATTCTGCAAGGCACTGCAGGGATGTGCGCAGACCATATTTTGATTCAAACATTTTTTTAATACTTTATTTTTAGAACTATGAAATTCAAACACAGGAGAAGTGAACAGACACCAGAGGTAATACAGTACATGCCTAGTAACTAGTTTTTATGACATATGACACATTATTATGTTATATAAGTAGTTTAAAGGTAAATTGACATCCATGCATGGGTAAAGTGTCATGATGAGATCAAGAGTCTTCTGGCTTGCGGGAAAAAGCTGTTCCTGAGCTTGGTGGTGTGGGACCAGATGCTTTAGTACCGTCTGCCAGAGAGCAGCAAGCAGAACAGGTTTTAGCTCGAGTGATTGGGGTCTCTAAAGATCCTATTGGTCTTCGTCCTGCACTGATGGAGGACCTCTACACCATTCTGATGATGTGCCGAGCAGTGTTCATCCACTGCAATGCCTCATGGCTGAGGGCAGAGTATCTTTGAGTCCACATTGAGCCTCCTCTGCCTGTGGAGGAGGAAGAGCTGTCGTCTCTGTGTCTTTGTGATGGTGTCAGGGTGGTGAGTAGAGGTCAGGTCCTCGCTGATGTATACCAAGACCTGAAGCTGCTGACTCTCCAATGTAGTCCCATTGATGGTGATGGAGGCATGTCCTTCTCCCTGTCACTTCCTGTAGTCTACAATCAGCTCCTTTGTTCTGCTGAAATTGAGATGGAGGTTGACTCCAGGACTGTGACCTCCAGTGATCAGACAGATGACAGTCATATTGTCAGCAAACTTGATACTGGTGTGGGTGGCCACCCAGTGGAGCACAGATAGGGATTTCAGAAGAGGGCTGAGGACACAGTCTTGTTGGCGCCGGTGTTGAGATGTGGTGATGTCTATCCATACAGCCTGGGGTCTGCCTGTCATCAGGCAGACAGAATCTGAACTGATATGTCTGATTTGCCAAAAATGGAATGAGCAAGGGCCATACAGTATATCTACAAGTGTCACCACATTGTGTAGGACAGCTGATGTGCTGATGAAATCCCACAATGAAAGGATTATAAATATAGTAAAACAATCACTGTGCCATCCTCTCTGTTGGTGGCAGAAATCAGGGGATCGCCTGCCGAGGTTGAGATATAATGAACTGCAGAATACAGAGCTGCTTTGGATATAACAGGTGGAGTTTGGGGAAATGTTTTTTTAATTGATAGAACTGAACATACAGTATCTAGTTCAGCTCTCAGAAGAAGCTCCACCATGATTTAAATAGAAATGACATCTTTTATATTGAGGCTTTAGAATATTCACTGAATCACACACCAATGTGATCTACCATGCAAGGGCACTTTGACATGTGAAGAAGAGGAAACAGGGATTGAACTGCCTGTGATCAGTGGACAGACAGCTGTACCTCCAGATCAAACTGTGAAGCTCTGCAGGTTTTTCAGCCCACTTGAGTCTACTAGCTCATTTCCAGTGTTTCATCCTGTAAACACAAATGTGAAGAAATTCAAATTATCTGTAGGGGTCTGTGTTGTCACACCAACCCAGCAGTGTGGAAGCTGCATATCAATGCAAGCTTGAGTTCACTGGTTCTCTCTCTTAGTCGGTCTCCATTGGTCTGTCTCTGCAGGAGGGTTTAGATGGTCTTCTGCAGATACTGGTCACCCAGCTGGGCTCAGATGACGTCAACATGTTGACCTGCGCAACTGGCATCCTGTCCAACCTCACCTGTAATAACTCACGCAACAAGGTAACCATCAGTGGTAGAAAGAGAACTGAAACCTGAAAGGTGCAGTACTGTTACATTACTGAAATATTACTTCATGTAAAACTACAGGTGTTAAAACATACTTCAGTAAAAGAACATTTTCTGAATGCATATTAATGGTTGATGCTAGACACACATCAACATTCACAGTCTAGGATAAAAGGTTCTGAGTTTCACATCGTCCTGTGTCCTGATTATTTTTTCTGTGAATTCCTTAAAAAGTAACAGAGGAAAATAAAGCCTGTGCATGTTTCTGATATATTTGTTTGATATGTTTGTTTGTTTGTGCTTCAGAATTGAGTTGATGAAAAAGTTTGCAGTTTGTCTGCATTCACAAGCTACATTCCTGAGGAAAATCAATTTACAAAAGCAATATATCATATTGCTATTGACTGCTTTTGCTTTCAGGCCTGGCACACACACACACACACACACACACACACACACACACACACACACACACACACACACACACACACACACACACACACACACACACACACACACACACACACACACACACACCATTCATTATTCATTTATTGTTGTTTTCTCTCCACTTTAGTGGCTCTCATACCGTAAATATCTCAGAGGATTCAGACTCTCTCCTCTCCTTGTGTTACCTCACAGACTCTGGTGACTCAGTATGGTGGTGTAGAGGCGTTGATCCATGCCGTGCTTCGTGCTGGGGAGAAGGAGGATGTAGCAGAGCCAGCGGTCTGCGCCCTGCGTCACCTCACCTCCCGCCACCAGGATGCTGAACTGGCCCAGAATGCTGTGCGGCTGCACTACGGTATCCCAGCTGTCGTCAAGCTGCTGGGGCAGCCACACTACTGGCCTGTAGTAAAGGTAAGCAGCAGTTGTTTGTGTCGGTAAATTATTCCCATGCAATAAAAAGTGAGCAAGCCACAGTGGATTAGATGGAAAGGAGAACAAAGGAGAGGAAGAAGAAGAATCATTATTTATTATGTCAGCTCGTCTGAAGGGAGGCCACGATACAGAGGACAGTACTTCAGGTTTAACACTGCTGCACTGAGACAGAAATAGAAGACAATAGAGAGAGAGAGATGAAATGAACAAACTTTCTGCAAGGTTCATTAATGTATGAAACAAAAGTGCTTGAGGACATGAACAACATACTGACAATGCAGCAGCCATTTCTTGAGCCTGGAGAGTGCCAGCAGAATAATTACAGGCTTTAGAGGTTTTAATTCTCATAGCTTAATAAATTTGACAAAAACTCATTTTGCATGATATTGATTTAATAAATGTTTCTGTAGCTTTCATCAGAGCCAAGAATTTAGAACCTGAATCTGTGCATTTTGGCACGTTGAGAGCGAATGAGACAAGTTCATGATATTTCATGACTGTGTGTAACATTTTGTGCCAATCCATCACATGTTGACATATTTTGCTGACTTAATCTGAAAAGCACAATAAATGACATGTCGAGTCCCTTTGTACAGTGTAGGGTACAGTGTTTCTTTTTTTTCTTCATTTTTTTTTATTTTACCAGGCAGCACATTTAAAATGATTTATTATTTACAATGACGGCATGGCGAGTGCCAGGACACATCTGTAGGTGAAAGGAGGACAAGTGAGAACATAAACAAAAAAAAAGGGACTAAATTGTCCGATCAAACAGACATAAAACTCATTGTCATGAAAAACATTTACAAGTGTCATTAAAAAAACATCATAAAAAGTATAAATTTGACATTTTTTAAATTTTAATCAGCAGAGGCAGCAGACTGGAATGACAACACACCAAAGGATGTATCAGATTTACTGATGTGAGAAGACTGATTATGATTCGGTGTATGATTATACGTCGCCACTAAAATTTGCAGCAACAACTAACTCGAATAGAGGACAGATATGAGGAGTGTCCCCATAATCAACAACAGAAACTGTTTTTATACAGAAAATCAAACTTTGTCTTGACCTTTGATTGGAACACGTTGACGATATTACTCACCTTTTATTTTGCAGCATTTGTCAGTCAACAGTTTCTAAAGACAGAATTGGACATTTTGTATTATTTGTTTGGTGTGTGGCCGACATGGTTCCTCTCTGCTGTGCAGGCCTTTACAGAGTGTAAATCAAAACTGGCCACCGTGTGAATGCAGCAAATTGCTTTTTGATATCTGCTAATGTCGGCCATATTTCACACTGGTGGAACAGAGAAACAAAGAAACGCTTGTGGCTACATTTAATGCACCGGCTAATGGCTTCACAAACACAACAGAGACTAGCAAATAGCAGAGACCGTGTGGACACTTGCAGAAATCCACGGTGTCCTTAATGCCGTTATTTTTTCAACAAATTCAAAACTCATTTTAGTATTTTGAGGAGGAAATATTCAAATGTGCTACTTCCTTTCAATTCTCGTGCTGGTTATTGACATGCTGTTATCCAAAGTTACAAGTATGTTTGTATGCTTCAGCATATTTTCATTCATATTTTTGTTATGCTCTAATTAATATTTGGAAGGAAACATCATGCTATAGAGATTATGCTATTTATCAACATAATAATGAACGATTGATATCCAGTATGCAGTGTCTTCAAAATGTTCAGATCATTTCACAAAGCCTCAATAATAATAATAATAATGATAATACTAGTAACTTATAATTAGAAAAGAATTTCAACGGTTGAATGAAACTTTCCTAATCATCCATCTGTCTACAGATCTTTGGGTGACTGTTCGTGCGTGTTGCGTGCACAGTTTACCTGATGGATTACTGCCAGTACTTTGGATTGCTACGGTGACCGGGACCCGCCATTGCTGCAAACAAAAAGAAACGCAGATTCACTTTAATTTAATCCTTCACATAACAAGGTTTTGATGAAGAACTTGATTGTGGATATAAATATTTGAACAACAGAGCCTGAAACTATCTTTGGAATACAACTAAATGAAAATCGATTTTCTGGATGTTAAAATCACAAAAAAACAGATTATGACTACAGTACTAAGCCACTCATCCAAATTCAATCTTAATAGCTGAGACACATATACACAATGATTACAGAAGACAGAAAAAAAATTGATGACAACATGGCAAAAACCACTTCAGTGAATAAGAAGTACAGAAGAAATCCTGAAGAAAAATCACTTCTGAAATCGAAAACAGTTTCTGTAAACTGAAAAGAAAGCAACAGTTTTAAAATATATATTTGTGACACAATACAGTGAACAAGCATCTCAAATAAGAAACATCTAAATACATTATTATCTTTTAGTTCTGCACAGAGCCTTTAGTTTGTCCTGGATCATTTGCAATGAATCCTTCACATGATGGAATAAGAACAGTACCTGAAGTATCCAAACATGACCTGTATGTGATCGCCACAAAGACCCTGAAGTCTGTTGGCTCATTTACAACCTGTTTGATGGTCTGACTCCAACATCTTAGACTGATGATGACTGGAGATTTGATCTACTAATAGAAATAATTACCAAGACTGGGGTGGTGTTTAGCTCAGTTGGTAGAGCAGCCGCCCCATGTGTGGAGGCTCAGATCCGACTGTGGCTCTTTCCCGCATGTCATTCCCCATCTCTCTCTTCAGCTGTTTCTGTCAAATAAAGCTTGAAAAGGCCAAAGTAAAAAAAAGAAAATAAATTATTGCCAAGACTACATAACTAAGATCAGTTAAACAGGATTACCATTTAAATTAAAGGTATCCACCTGTTATACAGTATGCAAACACAAGCCAGGAGACCAAAATCTATTTCATTTATATAACACCCAGTCATTTCCATCTCCATTAACATCTCATGACTCTTTCCATACAGAGCAGGTCTATTTTTTAAAATATTTTTTACAGAGATTCCCACCATGAACAAGCACTTAGTGGCAATGAAAAATGTCCTTAAAGAAGCAAAAAACCTTGAGCAGAACCCGGATCATGGTGGATTGCAACTACAATTATATTTGTATTACAATAGTGTTTGGAGACAGAATCTTTGAAGGCAGGGTGGCTGGGGGTCTGTGGTGAAGGAATGTCCTGAAAGATGGAGGGCTGATTATTGTTTAAAAACCAAAAACTGGAGATGTTGACAAGACTGGGTTGACATGACAGATATAAAAGGAAGAAGTTCTGAGACTGGGCGAGCACAAAAAACAGAGTGCAGGAGCGGTGTTTAGCTCAGTTGGTAGAGCAGTCGCCTCATGTACAAAGGCTCAGTCCTTGCTGCGGATCCCAGGGTTTGAATCCAACCTGTTGTTCTTTCCCGCATGTCATTCCCCATCTCTCTATCAATGCATTCCTGTCACTCTTCAGCTGTCTCTATCAAATAAAGCTTGAAAAGGCCAAAAAATAAAATAAAATATGTCTCCATGAGGTACCTCTTGAGAGACTGAACAGGGTGGTTATGTCAGTTTTTTTTCTACTGGTCAGGTGATAAGATGGTTGGTAACAGGTGTTGCTTTGGCAGGTGAGAGCGAACTGGAAGCCACGCCCAGCAGCACACACACACAGACAACCTCAACCCTAACACCACAACTGACTTAATGCTGCACTTCCAAAGAGGGACACGAACTCAGTAATAAATGGTCAGCAGAGGTCGAAATAGTCAGCTCTATCTCTTGGAAATATGTATTCATACAGCACAAGTTGTTTTTCTAATTACAACATTGGCAAATGTAATCACTGGCTTGATTGAATTTTGAGTGAATGGAGTACTGTATTTATGTAGAGCAGGGTGGTGGGTGTACGAAGGACGTTAACACTTTAACACCAGGCTTCACACACAGACTTCTGCTAATTAGTTGTATAGAAACAGAATTTCTGGGATAAAATTGAGAGATCCTGACTCTTAGCCCTTAGTATAAGTTATACACTTCATATATTATGCAACACGGTCTGTTTTAGGTACTGTAATTCTTTTGTAGCCCAACCTGAGACCCTGGTGGACGTCAGACTTATCTTCAAAAAGCCCCTCTAGAGCCAGTCTTTCAGCATCACTAAGTTTCTTTGGTAAGATTTGAGAAAGCTGGTCAAACAGGCTGTTAGAGAGCTTTACATCACACTTCTTTCATTATTTAAATTGTTTTGTTTTGTTTGAATAAACAATGCCATTGGCCTCAATTGCCATCCTAACTGGCATTAAAATGTCTTACAAATTCTAGATTCTGAGTTCATAAAACTTGCAAACACAATCTTTGTGTTTTGAGTGTGTCTGTGTGTATTCTAGTCATTTTCTTCTCCACCCTGTCTCTGGACACACACACGCAGATCTACCTGCGACCTGATTTGCTCTTATTGTGTGTTTGTGTGTGTGTGTGTGTGTGTGTGTGTGTGTGTGTGTGTGTGTGTGTGTGTGTGTGTGTGTGTGTGTGTGTGTGTCCGTTTCAGATTTGCTGATCCAGAAGACACTAAAAGCCTCTTCACTCTCAGTCTAGCATGACTCAGATTTTGGCATTCAGATCTGATGTTTTAGTTAAAATGTCAACTTTCACACTCCATCTGCTCTGTGCACTGCTGCCCCCTGCTGGGGAGGTCAACTAAATAACAGGCAGAGTGGCAGGAAATGCTGCACAATGAAGTGCAATGAAGCATTGAGCAGTTTGGTATGTTTTATTAAAGGGTGAAGTTAGCAGTGCAAAAAGGTAACAGTTTTAGCTGTTCTGAATGAAATAAGCATGCAGCTTTAAAGTGGAGATTAAACTTTATGTGTCGAGTTGGGAAGGTGATAAAAATCGCTGTCCCAGTTCATAGTCTTCGGAGGGCTTCTGATGCTAACAAATGCCACAAAGAGACCAAAGCCATCAGTCCTTTTCAGTGCTTGCATCTCCTTCTCTAGTGTGTGCGGTCTGTTACAGCCGTCCTTCTCAGGTGTATGAGCTGCTCTTCACTTGTGCTGCAATTAAAGGATGGATGGATTCTGGATGTGTTACTGGTAATCAGACGGGATCATGATAGGTCTTAAACTTCGAAACTAATGCAAAGAATTAGCAATTTGTAAAGAGGTTTGATGTATTTCACTTGAGTGCAGTATTTTGTCTCTATACCTGATTTGTCCTTATCTGATCTGTGTACACTCTCCACTCCTGTATACTCTATAAGTACATGCTATAGACAGTGCAACTGCTCACAACATCAGTAAACCTCTCTAATGAGAACGTTTCCTACAACCCCTGCAGCCCTCTACTCATCCTACTCCTCCATCCACAGCCAGACCTGTCAGCAGATGTAACTTGTTTGGAGATTTTCTCTCTACCTGCGTCTGTGGCGGCTGTGGCTCAGGGGGTAGAGCAGCCCTTTAGTGATGGGAATTTCGGCTTATTTTGGAGAGCCGGTTCTTTTGGCTCTGCATACGATAAGGAGCTGGCTTCCAAACAGCTCCTCACATTTTATTAATTGGTTTTATTAATTAATTATTATTATTATTTTATATTTTTAAATGTTATTATATTTTATTTTATTTTTTGACATTGTAACGCACTTTGGTCAGTGCATGCGGTGTAAAAATGTGCTATATAAATAAAACGTACTAACTATTTCATTAATTTATCACCCAAAATAATGTAATAATGTAATAAATAATGTCTCTCGTCTCCCTCCTGTCTTGTTTGTCCTCCGCGACCGCTGTGTGTGTGTGTGTGTCTGTCACCCCTGCTATACCAATTACGTGCAGCTTTCACACATAAAAGTGGAAAAAAGTTTTTTTCCCGCTATTTATTTTTTCTTTAATTTTTAAATGAAAGCCGAACGTGATTGGTCAAGACGTGTGAGAACAGTCATGGCATGAGGGAGAGTGTCAGGGGGAGGAGACAGTGAGTCGATCTTCGAAGAGCCAGCTCTTAGAACCGGAGCATTCGCGACCGACACATCACTACAGCCCTTACTCCACAAAAAACAAATGTCTCTCCTCTACACATACTGTCCCTATCCAAAGTGACCTTTGCTCCTTGTCTCCCTCGTCTCTTGCCTCACCTGTCTTCTCACCCCTTCGGCAGTCTTGCCAAACCTGTCCAGCTCATGGTTGTCTGACTCAGTGTGTGCTGACAGAACCACCCTATGGACAGCTGGTCAAGATCCAATCGCACTGGGGACCTCCTTGCCTATCAATCTCTTCTCTACTTTTCTCTGCCTCCCTATCTGCAGCTAGAAGCTCTCCTTCAATCTTCTTTCTCCATCTTCTCCACCTGCCTTCTACCGAGTGACTTTAACTACTACTTTGTTAAAAATCTAGATGACATACAGTATGTTCTGTTCCTCATTTCCACACCCACCTGCTTACACCACCTGTCCTATATCCACCGCTTCAGATATTATTCTAATTTACCTTTCTCCTCTCTCTCCCATTGAGACACTGACCTCCCACTACTAAACCAACTCCCTGCTTGACCCGTCCCCTCTCAGCTTCTTGTCTATATCCTCATCAATACCTCCTTGACAACTGGTTGTTTTCTTAAGACAATAAAAGCTGTCAGAGTGAACCCACATTTAGAGAAACCCACACTCATCTCTTCTGAGAATTACAGACCTGTCTCTCTTTTTAAAACACTTAAAACACAAACAACCTTCTTAACCCCCTCACCAGTCTGGTTTCAAGACATTCTCCTTAACTGAGAATGCCCTCCTTGTCCCTTGTCGTTATGCTGCCTCACCATTCAGCTAGCAATCAGTTTGATAGTGAACAACCAGATCCTCCTCTTTACCCACTGAGATCTGGGAGACTTAGACTTGTACTCTTCCTGTTCACATCCTACCTCAATAACCGCACTTATAGGGTAAAGTTCAGTTCATTTCAATTTTATTTATATAGCGACATATCATAACAAAAGTTATCTCATTACACTTTCCATACAGAGCAGGTCTAGACCATACAAGGAAAAAGTTCCTTTTAACAGACAGAAACCTTGGGCAGACCCAGGCGCAATAGTGGGCGGTCATCCACTGCGGGGATAGATAAATAGAGAGTTAGAGACAGAGAGAGAGAGAGAGAGAAACAATCTGTATCTTAACCTTGTGGCCTCACCACTAAGGGTCTGTAAAAGTTCTGCTCTTTGTCCTCTCCTCTTTTCTTTTAAAGAAGTCAGTTGGCTCTGTTACTCACTCACCTCGCTATGCAGATGACGCTCAACTAAATCTTTTCCCCCAGAGATGCTCTTCCTGCCAGGGAAGGTCTACAGGCTCAGTTAGTTCTGCCTACAACCAAAAGTTGGTACTAAACATAGAAGTAGATAAAGATACTTGAAACTGCTCAGACATATGATATATGCATGTGCAGGTTGGTGTCATTTGATGCAGGTACTGGGAATAATATCTGAGGTCATGAGGACGATAGTGCCTAAAAAACCCGTCACATCAACATTTCATCCCCATGGTTTCTTTATTTTACTTGCCTTGTAATGTGTTTACATCTTGGGGGAACTTTCCTAAAACTTTCACGATTCCCTCTGAAATGTCTGCAAGGTTACAGACTATGCATGTAGTGCTTTCAAAGTAAAATCAGAGCTTTTCTGGGCACTTTTCTGGCATGGCAGTGAGACAGCACTGAGCTCTTGTAGATGTTCTGATGCTGGGAGTCGGCCCAGCTGTCTCCTCAGCAGTGATCGGGTGCTCCATCCATGGAAAACTGTTAGATCTTTTTCCTCTCGTCCCTGTGGTTTCCTTTGAGGCACTCGTAAACATGAGTGCAGTCCATGCTGAAGTTCCAAACGAGGACTGGCACTACCATTTGGAGGCACCGCGTGTAAAGTTGTTGCCTTTAAAGCTGACCCAAATACAGAAAGTTCTGTGATCTCTGTCCTCTCTTCAGGCTACCGTTGGTCTGATCCGGAACCTGGCTCTGTGCCCGGCCAATCAGGCGCCATTGAGGGAGGCGGGTGCTATTCCGCGATTGGTCAACCTGCTGCTGAAAGCGCACCAGGACACACAGAGACACGCCTCCTCCGCACAGCAGACATACCAGGTCTGGAAAAATCACACATCATCATCGTCATCATCATTATCATCATCACAAATATTTTTTTTTTAGAGTTAGAGTTTTCCAGATCAGATTTATTTGGGAGTTTCCTTCACAGAAAAGTTCAACAGTGCAAAGAGCTTTAAGAGCTGCTGTAAGAAATCAGCAGACAAATACAGAGCATGTTAAGTTGTGTCAGCAGTCATATCAGTTTAGCTGGTTCTTTTCTTTCTTTTATGTCTGCGTCTGTCTTTCTGTGTTTTCAGGACGGAGTTCGCATGGAGGAAATAGTAGAGGGCTGCACAGGAGCGCTTCACATTCTGGCCAGAGATCCCATAAACAGAGGAGAGATTGCCAGCATGCAAACCATCCCACTGTTTGTACAGGTACACTCACAACAAAAGACTTCAAATCTATGTGTAGCAGCCATCCCATGTAGCTATGTAAAGTAAACTAACTTATGTGTAGTAGTACTATGGGCAGGGCCCTGGGTAAAAAAATAATTTAAAATGAAGCTTTAAACAAACAACAATCAACTTCTCACAGTCACACCGTCAGACAACTTAAAGTTAGCTGGTGGTGCACTCCCTGAAACCATATTAAAAAAAAAAAAAAGGGCTGTCTGCACTGTAACAGAGGTTTTGTGACAGTATGCAAGCAACCTGCTGTTAAAACGCTGAGATTACAGGATTGTGTTTGTGTATATGTGTCCAGCTGCTGTACTCGTATGTGGAGAATGTGAAGCGAGTATCGGCAGGAGTCCTGTGCGAGCTGGCCCTGGACAAACAGTCTGCAGAGCTCATCGATGCAGAGGGGGCATCAGCGCCCCTCATGGAGTTGCTGCACTCCAACAATGAGGGAATCGGTACGCCCCTCTCTCCTTTTCTTATTCAGAGGCACACATAAGCTTCCAGATGTTTCAAACTAATGTACAGTAAATATCTACTGTGAAGGCAAAGAGGTTTTTACACTTGGCTGAGATGGAAAAGTTATTTAAAAAACAAAAAAACTAAATATGGGAAATAAATAATTAAGTACACAAAGCATCCATTGAAGCTTTTGCTCCACATGACATCAAATCTGTATGGAGCATTGAGGAGACAAGAAACAAACATAAATGTCATATTTCCATCATGCTTTCCACATAGATGCAACTCTGCTGCCCCAACCTTTGCTTTCTAGCACGAAAGATAAACTATGATGGAAGCAGTAGCAGGAAAAACATGAAAGGCCCCATTTAGAGCTGGGGTTTAGTTTGAACATGCCAATTCAACATGCTGGACTCTGTGGAAGAGGTCCTGTGGCGTCTGTTGATATAAAAGTCTCATTCAGGTCAATTGTAATTATTATTATTTTCAGGGGATTATACACTAAATGAATTTGTATTCCATTTCTGCCATATTCTGTAAAAAGAGCTAGGGAAGTCACAAGGTATGGAGAGACAGTTTACACCTTGTTGTTGTTTCGTTTAGTTTTTTTGTTTTATGTCTCAAGAGACATGTTGTATAACATCATATACTGTACCTCCATACACCAATGCTCTGCAAGGGGCAGATGCTACAAAATTATTTTGCAAAAGTCCTTACTCCATGATACAGGAAGAAGCTGCTAGATACACCAGACCAACACTGAGGCTCAGGAAGAGATTCTACCTGAGACTATTAGAATCCTAAATGAGATCACAAGATTGTGACTTTAGAATGCTTCTCCTATTTACTACTTATTATTATTGTTATATTACATATCTACTATTAGTATTATTTTCACTGATTTACTCACATTACTGGAAGTAACAAAGAATGGAAAAAGCCCTATAAGAATCATCATGATTGGTTAAATTTGTGTTCGATTGACTCTTCATGTTTTGGGTGAAATTACGTCTAATCTTGAAGAAGAACATACAAGCTGTTGTCTTTGTAAATGACTGCGATGTTGCTGTCTACTTGCAGCTACCTATGCTGCTGCAGTGCTGTTCCGAATTTCCGAGGACAAGAGTTCAGACTACAGGAAGAGAGTGTCAGTGGAACTCACACACTCGCTCTTCAAACACGACCCTGCTGCCTGGGAAATGGTAAGAACCGTGTGTGTGGCTGTAGAGGTGTTATCATAACACAGAAGTTTAACTTATAGGTACAATATGAAAGATATTCACTGTATTAAATCAAGTGAATATGCTATATCATCAGTTCTTAAGGAAACATGCTAAGTTGAAATACTTGTTGACAAAAACCTGACAGCAAAAATGTTTTTATTTTGAAATTTACTGCCCAGCCCGTCTCTCTGTTTATGTTTTGGCCTTTGTTATTCTGATCACTTAGTTTAGTATTTAGAACCCTCGTCCTTTTTCGAAAAAGCTTAGAGACCTGAAATGTTCAAAAACATAGATAAGATGCATTTTACAGATGGAGACTGCTTAGGACCCAAAAGGATTTTAAGACAGAGTTGGCTAATTTTCTCCTGAACAAGGAAGCATTGAGCTTCTGCTAATGTTAACTAACGTATCACGGCTGGACTGGCATTTTTAGTCATTTCCAACTTGGAGTTCTCACATTCAAGTACTATAGTACTCGCAAAAATAATCTAATGTAAAATGGAGGTCCAAAAGAGGGCAAATGTGGCTGAGTTATCTGACCTTTAAAAACTGGGTCATAAGTTCATTATAAGCAGCATAAACATTTGTCATATCAGTGTGCAGCTGGGTTATCAAGGAAGAAACTAGTTGACTAGTCAGTGGGAGGTGCCACTAGTAGCTGCTGCTGTGACCAGTTGAGCCAGCCCTTTCTCTGTGTTTGTGTGCTGGACGTAACCGCTATGACGTAACGAAAGGGGGGCGACTCACTCCACTGTTTGGAATTCGAGCTTGGAATTCAATCTTATTGTACCTTTAAGAAGACACTTCTACTGTCATGACACATTCATTGTCAGACAGCAGAGATGACAACAATGTGAGTTTGAATATAAGAGTTTAAGTACGAGAGTATAAGGGTAAACGTGTACTCTAAACTACAATCTGTAGTTTCTGAGAAAAATCAAGCTAGTCAGTTGACAGACTAATTAAAGGACAATGACACTGCTTTGGTGATAGAACAGAATAAATAGAAAAAGAACCTTCTAGCACAATAAACTGCATGTTACTGGACCTGCAAATGTCGCTTCAGTCCGTTCAGTCTGTGGTTCTTACTCTTGTATACCACTGCTGTATAGTCTTTATATGGAGGTCATAATCCACAAGAACAGTACTGATTTCATTACTAGCAGATATTCTTGGGACCCATCAACTATCATCAGACGATCAAACGGTTGAGGTTCTGGGGTAGCTAGCAGAAAATGGAGCAGATATCTGGGCCACCACTTTCTCTGCAGTCTGTTTAGCAACTTGATACATGATAATTACATGCTGATGTTCAGCAAGATCTGGACATTAATCCAGATATGCTTTAAAAAGCTAAACAGCCAATTACATTTTTAATAGCCAATTGTTTTTGAGACTGCATTTCAGACAGTGTGTTCCACTTCTTTTGCTCTCTTTATGCACTGTGTACCTACATACAACCAAAACCCCAAGTGAATCAGAGATACAACAGACAACAGAGGTCCTTGTTATTGGTCCAAAACAACAAAGAGCCTACAGTTTATTAAACTCCATGTAACACTCCATGTAACACAATATTACATGTTACCATAACCTCTGATCTAACTTACCTTGCAGACCAAGATTATAACTACATGCTGATTTAAAGAGGCAATATGTAAGAATTATAGTTTTAGAACTAACATCAACAGAAAGTGAAGTAGTTAGATATGTAGGTATTGTCTTGCAGAGACATTTATTGAATTGTGCATGCTATAGAGCTAGCTTTGGCACTCTTTCTTAAACATGATTGTGTCTCAAGAGACAGTATTGAATCACTGTAGCGTTCAGTTCTCAATCCAACAATCCTGACAGACAGCTGATAATGCCAGACAACAGCCTGCTACACAATACAAGAGCTACAGACTTTGAACAACAACCCACATTAACATTCTTTGTAAAGTCTTCGTTATATCAAACTAACAAATATGAACACCCACACAATCCTAAGAGGAAGTCTAATGAGTCACACAAGCGAAAACATCTGTGTGGGTGAACCATAGGTGAAAAGGGCCTTTGATAGTTTGTACTTACACATTCTTGGATAAGAAAAGAAGTGACCTGCATCCGTACATCTCAAGGTTATTTATTGTTCTACAACACAAGGTTGGCCAGTAAAATGCAAGCTAGAGTCCCTGCGTGCTACACACAGACAAACAAATGATTATTTATGGTGAAGTGTGAAGGATGAATTGAAGAGTCTCACAGCCTGAGGAAAGAAGCTGTACAGGCTGTTACTTTGGTGGGTATTTAGATATCCTTCAGGCTCCGTGCAGGAACTTTCCCCTCACTGATATCGCTGATGCTCACTCACCACAGCCGTCCTGTCCTGAGCCGTACACAGCCCATGCAAGTTTGTTATGTTTCCAGTTCAGTTTTCAGTGAACAACTATGGGAGTTTTGGTTTCTTAAGAAGGCAGATACTTTTTTGCTTTATTTACAAGAGTGGATATGTGTGCTGACCACAGCCCTCTGTGATGCTGATGCCTAACTGTTCACCTACTTCACTGATGTAGACAGGGATGTTTGTCTTTTCCTTGTTTGTAAAATCACTGGTCAGATCACTGGTTTTGCTGGCATTGAGCAGTAGGTTGTTCTCTATGCACCACCCCGCGATACTGTTGATTTCTTCCCAAATTAATTCTCAATATTGTAAGTTTGCAGAAGACCATATCAATGACCAGATTTCACAATTCATTGGTATACAGCAGGGGTCACCAACACAATGCCCGCGGGCACCCGGTCGCCTGTAAGGACCATCTGAGTCGCCCGCCGGCCTGTTCTAAAAATAGCTGAAATAGCGCCACATACTAGTGAGCTGCATCTAATTTATTTTGATTGCTATTCTTGTTTAAATCACACTTATATGTAAACTGGAAATGACAATATATATGAAAAACCTGTTAAAAAAATGTTTAAAATAAAAAATGTTTAATATAAATGAACTATGACCTAGTTATAGTTCAAAGGTCAGTATGATGCGCATGACATAGCGTCTGCGCAGACGCTATGACGAAAAAAGCGGGCGCAGCAAAAATGAGGAGATGACTGATCCATAAAAAGATGGCAGAAAAAAGAAAAAAACCTAATTTTCATGACGAATAGGAGGTAGAGTTCACCACTGTGATAGGAGCATGTGTTTGTCTTATTTGCGGGGAGACTGTGGCGACGGCAAAGCGGCACTCACTGATGCACATCTGCAAGACTCACTCAAAGTTGCGCTGTCAAGTTACACACCAGAGTAGAACCTACTGGTAAACAGCATGCAATGCCAGGCTTCCCACTAACTGACAGAGAAACGGATACCAGATTTGGTGTCCAGTTCATGTTTTGTTAAATGTGTTTGTAAAATGTAACAATTGTTTATGTTAAAATGTTAGCAATGTAAAAATTGCAGATGCAGATGTTAGTGTGAAGTTCAAAATATAATCAGATTTATTTAAAAATCTGAAAGTTTATTTTTGTATTTTACATGATTTATTATTTGTACAAACGTAGTGCAAAGTAATTTTATTGGCTAGTGAAAATGGGACATTGTGATTTTCTTAGGATCTTAAAACATTTTTTTTCAATTTGAAAAACACTTGCACTAAGACAAAATATAGGAATAAAGTGTTGCATATTAATATTTATCTGTTTCCTATCTTGTTAAATCATTGTTGATATTCATTGTGAGAAATCATTTACATGATCAGTGTCTTCGCAGAGATTAATATCATTAATTATTAATGATACATACATACATACATACAATAATACATTTAGTTAAAGGTAAATTAAGCAAATTGGCTATTTCAGAAGTGTGTATCAAACTGGTAGCCCTTCGCATTAATCAGTACCCAGGAAGTAGCTCTCGGTTTCAAAAAGGTTGGTGACCCCTGGTATACAGTGTGAACAGGAGAGGGCTTGATGTTCAGTACTAGATTCGACAAGGTGTGAGCACTGATCTAAAAGTCTGAGGTTTCAAGGTGTTTGAATACTGAGTGGAGGGTAGACTTGAGAACCAGTTTCTCAAAGCACTCCATTAGAATGGGGATGAGTGGCACAGAGCATTGTTCTTTCAACTAGACACGGCAGCCTTTTTAGGTAGACATGATCTTAGCCCTGTTAACAGGCCCAGCAGCTTTGCTCATATTCATTCTGATCAGGATTTTTCTGACATCCACTGTGGATACTGAGAGAAGCTGGTCTTCTTCAGATGGAGTGTACTTGACAGCTGATTCTTTGGTGAGGAGATCAAAGTGAGCACAGAATCATCTTGCAACATAGCTTCACACATAATGAGTCTACTTCTGCCTCTGTAGCATGACATGTTCTGGATTGGCTGCCAAATGCCTTTGGTGTTGTTAGAGTTGAGGTTTGTACTTTACCTCCTTGATGGCAGCTTTCAGTCTCGCTTTGGTGCTGTATACTTCCTTGTCATCCCACTGAAAGGCAGCTGTCTTGGCTCTGGATAGAGTCTTCACTTCTCTATTCATCGATTGATTTTGTTGTCTTTGTGATCACCACGTGATCAATTTGCTGGTGTATGATGTCACTAATTTAAATTCCTTAAGATTGATATGGGTATGGGTTGTGGCATGTATGATAAAGAGATCTCATCATGTTGCATACTCTACGTTGCACAAACACTTGTCTGGTGTATAGGGATGTACCGATACACTCAACTCACGACTCGATTCGAGTCACGATTTTTTGTTCATGATACAATTTTTAACGATTTTTAAAAATCAAAATGAGCTACAGACAGATTATGACCAAATAAAATTATTATATTTATTATACTTTTTATTTTGTAGGACAAAAATCTGTCTTTACAGAAAAAAATCTTTCTTTACAGAAACTCTCAAACAGATTGTGTTCTCTTATAAAAAGTGCAACCTACATCTTAAACAACATAACACATGACAAATATCTCCTTTCTAAAGAAACAATCTCATAGTAAACTGCTGTTAACTGGTGTGATGTGCAGTTTTCGCTCACGAGGTGGCATAACCAGGGCTCTAAATTAACTTTTGTGATTACCATCCAATGTGGCTGGTAAGTTTTGTACATAACAATAAAATAAAAACATTAAAACTTGCGAGCAGCACGCGTCAATTTCCACAGAGCACCTCGAGCGGGCGAAAGCCAGACACAGAAAAAGCAAAGAGAACCCGGTGGATTTTCAAAATAAAATACCCTGTGCAAACTGCCGGTCGTAAAAACGAAACTAACTAACTACGTAACACATTTACACATGTAAAAGCATGTTTAGAAGGGAAACCCCGGGAAAATGCACACACTCTGCACACACACCCACACACACTTGTACTTCTAAGACATTAACACATACTTATTATGACTCTCTCTTTTGCTCTCACACATACTATTCTATTTCTTTCAAAGCACATCAGACACACTTTTATGCCACTCTTTGTATCTTTGTCTTGCTTCCTATAGGTTGTTTCTCTCTCTCTTTCTCTCTTTTTCTCTGCACATTCAAAGACAAATACATACATCTACACACACACACACTCATTGACATAGTGCCTCACCTATCTGCTGTGCATCTTTTGTTATGCTTACTACAAGTGTTTCATCAGACTACAGAGACAGGTGTTTGTGAGAGATGTGAATGCTTCTCAATACCGAGCTTCACATAACAGACCCCCCACCCGTCCTTCAAAACATCTCAATCTAAATCATATAATATCTTTATCAGTATGATGTTGTAGCTAAAGCACCGACTAATATATACACGTATTACACATTTGAATGATGATAAAACGATTATTTAAATGATCTGAAGAAAACAAGTATCCTGTACGCATTGTAACCCTATAAAACAGTGACCTACTGTAGTAGCAGTCAGTGCGCTGCTGCCTGCTGGATCACAAAGATGTAAAGCCACAAAAAGAGACAAATTAGCCACACTGCGCCACACTTTTCCCATATTTCTCCACCCTCTCCCCCATGAAATACTTTGTGTACAAAAGCAGTGCATATTTTGTTAATCTCTGTCTCTGTCTGTTTCTCTCCAGGCCCATACTGCAGTCCCTTTGGAGCCTACATACCTAGCTGATGGTGAGTACTTTGATTTACAATGGACCGCTCCTATAACGTTGTTTTAATGCAACTACAAATACCCAGATGTAATATTTCTGTCTGCAGTGGGGTTTTAGCATCTTACACAGTACACCTGACTGGTGTGGTGGCCTCTCACTGATGTAATGTAATAGAAGTGTCACTGAAACTTGTCCAAATCCAGGTGAGAAAGAATAGAGATTATAAACTAGATTATCTCAAACTTTATATGGTTCAATAAATGGTAAATGGACTGTACTTTCTAGCCTTTCTAGTCTTCCGACCACTCAAAGCTCTTTTACACTACATATCTCAATCACCTATTCATACACATTCACACACTGGTGGTATTAGCTGCCATGCAAGGTGCCAACTGCTCATCAGTTTTAGGGGTTAACCATTCATATACATTCACAAGCAATTTGAGGTTCAGTATCTTGTCCAAGGACACTTTGACATGCATGACTGTAGAAGTTGGGGATTAAACCAGCCACGATTTCTTGGTCCACTTGCAGTCTTAAGCCATATCCTCATAGCATTTAACCACAGATGTATTACAGGATAAATTATATAACATACATTTTACATTCAGCAGCCAATCAAACGTGTAAACTGAGAACGCAGACCTGAAACACACACACATCATTCAGTGTACCACCTAAATAAAAGTCTATAAATCTGATTTGAAGTTCTAGAAAAAAGCTTTATGCTTTAGAACAAAAATCACATCACATTTTATCCAGCGTCTTAGAATATCTAATATCTGTAGTGTCTCTATGTCTATGGTTACACTGCAAACAGGAACTGCTAATAACTCATTCAGAATATCTTTTTTGGTGCTAATGTGTGCTAAAATGTGAACAAAGACTAAAGCCAGAGCTCAGAAGAGAATACCAGTGCCTACCTGTAGCTGACATCACTACACAGAGCCGATTAAAAGAAAAATAATCAAAGAAAACTTAGAAAAACTTAGAGATCCTCTTTATAATACACAGTAATAAAAAAGTACAATTTCACATCTTAGCAGGCTCGACCGGTTTTATAATAAACAATCTCATAAATTTCAATTGAAGTCTTCTGTTTGTTTTTTTATGTTGAACCAAGATGTATTCATCAGCTCGTTGTTGAGCAGTGAATGAATGTGATTCTGGTGGATCGATCGTAGCGGGCTCTTAGATTGATTGGTGTGGGTGTTTGCTCCAAAATTTCTCTGGGTTTTGTCTTATACCACACTTAACATTGCTGCTTTTGATAATCTCCACTAAACGTGTGAGACAAACTACTTTCAAAATTCTCTTTTCTGTTTTTAGGACACGGCAGGTGAAATCACTTTTCTCTGACTCTCTCACTTCTCATACTGCCTCTCATCTCCTGTGTGTGTGTGTCTCACACACTGATAGTCGCAATGCACAGATTTGATTGAGTGGTGATTTATAATGCATGCAATCTGTGAGATTCATGGTCCGAAAATCTATAACCGTAAAGGTTAGATAAACTGCGCTGGTTAAAATAGAAACACTCCACTGTTAAATTCTGCTTTATCGTCTAGTTCACCGTTTACCGAGGTAATAATTAATGTCAGAAGGAGCCTTATTTCTCCATAAAGCTCAATACAATCAGACTTATTTTTGTAACCTGTGGAGTTGCCCCCAACTGGCCATTAGAATAAATGCAGGTTCAAGGTACTTCTGCATTGGCTTTACTTTCCAGGTTTACACTGGCTTGTAAACATCACATTACGGAACAGTCTGTAAGGATCTTTTTTTTGGCCTTTTCAAGTTTTATTTGATCAAATCAAATCAAATTTTACAGAGAGAGAGAGAGAGACGGAGAGAGACGGAGAGAGAGAGAGACAGAAGGTTTGAGTAGAGTGTTCAGTAAAGGGAGATGTGACTACATCTTCAACCAATACCTTGCCTGACTAGGCACAACCCTAAGAGAGAGGGAGAGGGAGGGAGGAAGGGAGGAGGGGAGGGAGGGTATGTCCCCCAGCAGTCTAGTCCTATAACAGCTTAACTAAGGGATGACCTGAGCCAGCCCTAACTATAAGCTCTATCAAAAAGGAAAGTCTTAAGTCTACTCTTAAAAGTGTTGACCGTGTCTGCCTCCTGAACCCAGAATGGTAGTTTATTCTACAGAAGAGGAACTTGATAGCTGAAAGCTCTGGCTCCCAATCTACTTTTGGAGACTATAGGAACCACAAGGAACCCAGCGTCCTGAGAGCGCAGTGTTCTAGAGGGGTAGTAAGGTACTATGAGCTCTTTTAGATATCTGATAGAGACAGCTGAAGAGTGGCAGGAATGTGGGGAGAGAGTGATAGGGAATGACATGCAGGGCCACAGGTCGGATTGGAACCTTGGGCCACTGCGGCAAGGACTGAGCCTTCATACATGGGGTGGATACTACCAACTAAGATGAACTGGATTATATTTTATGGAGAAAATGTTTTCTGGTTTTCCCTCTGATGTCAACCTCAACTCTGTGATTTACAGTTTCCTGATGGACAGTGAAGTAAACTGCTGCAGACTATAGCTGCTGTGAGCTCAGAGCACCAGAGGTGTTAGTGTTTGTACCACAGGCGTTTTTGAACCCATGGGAGGAAGAGGTTTTCTGGCCAGAGGTGGAGATGGAGTTGGTTATGTGCTAAGAAGATATAAGGAGACTGCTGGACAAGAGTACCACGGGGCTCACACAGGAGGCGGAACGGCAGCGAAACGGTCTTTTGCCAGGTGACAGGCGTCAATTCACACCGGACGCGTGTCAGCCGCGGAACGGCAGCAGAGCGAGCCGGCCATATTCACGCGAGATCACGAGATCACGCGAGAATCCTGGACATACCCGAGACCCCGCGATAAAAAGTATATAAAGAAAACAACAACAACATACAGCTGACTTTGCTTCTCCGACGTGGAGGAGATTATAAAAAGCTTCTGTTGTGTCATAAATGATTGTGTGTTGTTCCACTTCAACAATTAGTCTCTGCCACCGGTCATGACGTAACGTTGATGTGAAGTTGTAAAAAGCTACATGAACTGCGTATTGTGTTTTATTTTGAAAGGGGGCGGAAGTTTATTACGTTGATTCTGTGTCGGGTTTCCTGTCTGGTGCGCAGTGCTCTGTTAAAATTTACGAGGTTTATCAGCGGCTCGCGGCAAAAATAGAAATGCTACGGAAAGCCCGCACCGTGGCGCGGAGAGCCGCTTCTGGGACGCTGCTGAGCTGCCCTGTGTAAGTGCTCTCATTGACTAGACTGGCTTCTATTTGCTGCGGTGACCGCGGCGGTACCGTGCTGCTTCCGTTCCGCATCCGGTGTGAGTTGGCCTTAAATGCGGGACTGACTTTTAGTGGTTGGAGAGAGCTTGGTGAAATAAAAGGCTGAAAGACGCCGAGCTGGGCTGACTGCTGTTGGACTAGTCAGTGATATTAGCTGCTGCTGGGTCTGCTGCTGGTGACCTGGTTGATGTTTGAAAACAAGATAAAAAATTCAATAAAAGCTGCATTATCTCTGGTATATAACATATCCAGCTGCCATCCACAATTGCTGTCCTCCTGAACACAAACACTATTTTGGGCTCCCTTAGTGCGAACACAAGCCCTCCCGCATTTTCTCTGCTCACACATCTCCAAACTTTACAATCAGTGGAGAGAGCTTCAAACAACCATGCAGGCTCATTAGAGAGAACTCTCAGGGGGAAACAGAGTTGTCACCACAGCAGCAAACACACAAGACACAACAAACAAAATTACACTGTGTCAAAATAAAGTTGGACATCATCATGCACAGCAATCAGCCAGCCTCTGCATACACAGAGAGACCATATTAGTAATCCTGTCAGCAGCAGGACTGTTCTTCTACACCCGCACACACATACACACACACACCTACACACACACTGTCAAAAGAGGCAATCATGCAGGTGGACTCCCTGCTGTTGACAGCGTTGCTGATGTGACCGATGTCCTCGATGCAACTAGATAAATATGTTTTAAAAGACAGAAGAAAAAAGTAGACTAATGACAAACACACAAATGGAGGGGGTGCTCACACACTGGTGGCACGGTAGTTTGAACAGCTCCAACATAGTGACACATCGTCCCTTTCATATCATTTTAGCTTGTCAATATATTTTTGACACAGAACCTGCAGTATGGGGATCAAGTAGCTTGTGACAGCTGGTGGGGTGTCAGTTTACCTCCTTGCCGCAGGTGAGCAAGGGACCGTACTCTCCAACATCTGCTCCCTGGGCACTGCAAATCGCGGCCCACCGCTCCAGTCTGTGTGTATTAGGCATCTGCCAATATGTGTGTGATCCTGTGCATGTGCATGTGTGATTTCCGACAGGTGCCAACTGCGGAAGAATAATTTTCATGTAAAAATGTGATTAATAATGTTTCTAAAATTAAAAAAATAATAAAAATAAAAAAAAACAATAAGGTGTGTCAGATTTACATATACAGTGGTCCCTCGTTTATTGTGGGGGATACGTTCTTAAAATAACCCGCAATAAACGAAATCCGCGAAGTAAGTTTTACAATTATTATACATGTTTTGAGGCCGTAAAACCCCTAACCACACACTTTTATACACTTTTCTCAGACAGGCATTAACATTTTCTCACATTTTTCTCTTATTTAAACACTCTCAAAGTTCAAACTTTCGCAGATTTAACAAAAAAAGGTGCAATACTGTATTAGTAAATGAAACCAAAGATCAAAACCTGTTTTCAAGTCCAAACATTTTTAACAAATTTAATTTTAATGCTCAATCTACGAGGTTTGACACATAAGAAATTATTACCAGTAACTGTTTAAATGCCTCTTTAAATCTGTATGTAAATCTGGCTAGCCGAACCCATTTTGTACAGTTCTCCCTTAGCCAATCAGGACGGCGAACACAATGCACGTTCATACTGTACAGTACGCTGTAAAAAAAAAAAAAACACTAAAAATATCCACGAAACAGCGAGGCCGCGAAAGGTGACCCGCGTTATAGTAAGGGACAACTGTGTATTTAATAAATTTTTAGGTACATATATTGGATCAGACCAGGTATAAACACATGTTGAAGGACTTAAATCAGGATCTGGACTGAAAAAATAAGTTTCATGTTAGAGTGATTTATGAGTGAACTTCTAAATACAAAAGCCTTTATGTTCTGACAACACAGTAGAATGCATCCATGCTGTGTTATATCAGTACAACATGGCAGTCACAAAATGTATTTTATTGAAATACAGCTATTAAGAACAGGATATAAACTAGCAAAGCTAATAAATAACTAAGCTTAAACATAAAAACGGAGATGTACTGGGGAAGAAATGCGAGGTGAGGAGAGAAAGGGGGGAGGAGGATGGAGATAATGAAGGAGTGGAGGAGAGAACTGATACCGGACGTGAGCTGGGAGAAGAATGAAGAGAAAGTAAAGGAGTGAAATGAGTTTGAACAGAGGGGAAAATAGAGTGGTGACAAAAAAGACAGAATCCCCCAATCCGTCTCCTCTCCTCTCACGTGTGTACACACTGTGCAGATCCCTCCATTTCACCATCTTTAATTAACGTTTTAGTCTTTATCCCAAGTGTATCCCTTTGTGTGTGTGTGTTTGTGTGATTGAGCTGGGCTCTCCATGTGTCATTTGTTTCCAGACATTTAATCCACTGCAGTAGACACACACACACACATGCACACACACACAGAGCTGTCAGTAGTTGTAATAGAGGTCAATTGAAGGTGCTGATTTCGTAGTGCAGTTGTCAGAGCGAAATGAACTCATTTATTCAGTATTTGAGCCTCTCAGTTACATCTTCCATATAACCCTGTAGTCAACTGCACATTAATTCTGTCTTATTATGTTCCCACCAAATGCAAAGTGAATTTTCACATTGTGTTACTCACTCAAGTTTAGTTGTGGGATCATTGGTTTCCTTGCACAAGTAAATATTCGTCCATCTGGTTTACAGCAGCATGAACCCAAAAATGAAAAGATATTGCCCTCTTTTGATTACAATAAACTGTTCAAAAAAGACACTGAAATTATAACAGGTTGGAGGTAGATGCAGTAGGGTAGGGTATAGTTCTTGATGTGCGTTTATTCTCAACACAGGTTCAGGTACAGGTGGGCAGGAGAGAACAGGTCCGCGCAGGTGAGTGGCAGGTGTGTGATCCTCCTGATTGCAGTTGAGCAGAATCAAAACTGGTGGGAAAACACAACCAAGGCAAAAAAAAGTAGAAAGTATACAAGACACAGAGAAGGAAGAATTAACTAACTAGTTAACTAGTGTAACTAGTTACTAGTGTAACTAGTTAACATGCTGGGGTCTAGCTTGTTTTAGGAATTAGAAAGAGAAAATCGCTGCACCAGCTAATAACAGCCATACACCACTGTCAACAGAACCAAGAAAAAGCTCTTCATCTGTCAATCAATCTGTTGTCCACCATGAGCCGGGTTCTGCTCAAGGTTTCTGTCTTTAAAAGGACGTTATTCCTCAACTTGTTGGGTCTTTTTAAATTATTATTATAAAGAGTACAGTCTAGTCCTGCTCTATACAGGAGTCTTTGTTATGAAAACAGTTCTATGGAATCTGAGGCCTCTGTTTCACATTTTGAGACACAGAATGCTTCAGAGCGAAGTCAGTAATCAGGTTATCTTCTAGCTGGAAAACATGCGTTTTACATTTCTGCTGCCTCTTGCAACAGAATAAGTAAGTAAGAAGTAAACACTAACTGCTACACTGCGATACTTAGTTTCATCAAATACTTGCTCACTTGCACCATCTTTACTCATGCTATAGGCTGACTGTAATCAAAACATTTCATCCTGTGTAATAAGAAGAACTTAGTGGAGGAAGGCTGAATTTTTTATGACAGAAAAGAAAGTAATGCAGGCTCCCAAGTGTGAACTGGGTAACACATAATGTAACACATGTTTTGTCCTGTACCTTATTCATAATTCAACATTTATTGAGAGCTTCAGTTATACTCAGGTGTCAACACTGTGACAGTTACAAACAGGCCAAAGGCCAATCTCTGCTCACTGCACATCCTTTAGTTTTATTACTGCACACAAAAATCCAGTTAATCAACGGCACTCTTAAAACTAATAAATAAATGTTCTTATATCATTAATCAACAGCAAATAATGAAGTCTGAAGTCTGAAGTGTAGGGTAATGTACACATATAGTAGCAATAACAATAGAGATGACCAATCAACCATTACATTATGACCACTGACAGCTGACTAATTATCTCAGTGGAGGCACTTTGATGCTCTGGCCAGTGTTTTTCTGGGGAACCTTGGGTCCTGACATTCATGTGGACGTTTCTTTGACACGTTCCACCTACCTGCACACCTGTACCACACCACACCTTCAGGGTTGCAGAGTTTACTAAGGTGACAACTAATGGAAAAAAGCTGTTCCGGGAATGGAGAGACCTGTAGCGCCTTCCAGAGGGGAGGAGGGCAAACAGTATGTGACCTGGGTGAGAAGTGTCACTGCTGCTGCTGAATATATCTGTAATCTCTCCTCCTTAATCCTCTCTTGTCTTGACCTCCACCTTTTCTCTTTCTCTCTGCCTACACTGTCTGCTTTCTTTCCACCACTCAACAGACACTCAATGCACTTACTCAGCATTGTGTGGATGTATGTATGTGTGACTGGACACAGACTACAGCTCTGAGTGACTGTAGCTCTGTATCTGTATTTTCTTTACCTATTTTCATTTTTAAACACTCAGACACAGACTCAGTTGGCTGAAAATCTTCCCAGTGCTCCACATAGACAGTCAGTCCCTGGACACAAGTTTTTGTCCATTGCACATAGCATCAAATTACACTCTGTGCCTTGATCTTATGAATAATCATTAATTTATTAGATAATTTATTTAACAAATGCACTACAAATTATAAACTACAATATGGTGGAGTTTCAGTTATACATATATATTAGGGCTGTCAAGCGATTAAAAAATGTATCTTTTCCTGACTCAAAGGTGGCACCAGCAGATACTACTCAGCCTGATTCTTCTTCTTTTATTTAATGGCAGATGGCAACGAGTGTTTAAGGAACATTATCGCCACCTACTGTGCTGGAGAGTGGGATGAAGTTCCTTCCACTAGTGGACACAGCCTGATTAACCTGCGTTATTGTTTTTATCGCGTTATTTTTTTCTATAATTAATTAATTGAAATTAAAGTGTCACACCCAAAGCTCATTATATATACAAGGCTATATATATATGGTACTGGTACAATAGATTTGATTCATCCTGGGTTTTTGTGTCTCAGAGTTAGACGGCTCTTACCAACCCTATGGCTATGCTGATCTGCCTCTGGACACCATGCCGCTAGACCCAGACCTCCACGAACCCTACATCCCCGACATGACCTATGACCCAAGACAGGCCTACCCTGAACCACTCTAACAGGTAAACACGTACGGCGTCTTCAGCCGCGCACCTACCTCCGTCTCTCCTCCTCCGGCATCCACAGCACCCTGAGGCTCAGCCTCAGGCTTCGGGTCACCCTCGTCACTGAGGGCGCCCTCAGACACAGCACGTCCGTCTTTTCCGGTTGCCATCAGGACACCCAACTCCACCAACTTACCGACTAACAGAGCCTTCAGCTCTTTCTTAACTAATTGTCTCTCGTAAGGGAGACCAAAGTGGAGCGCTATCCGTGCCAAATCACACTTCTTACAATTTTCAATTTCCCTAAGCGACGGGTTGGTCAGAAACGCCTCCATACTAAATGTGGTCATTTCTAACAAAATCACAAACAAAACCACAAACACAAAACAACCTGAAAATTTCCAAATAATATTTACATTTTGTCTCTCGGGTAATTAAATTGATCCCGGACGAGCCCCCATTTATGTTACGACCAGGTAAGGGGTATGAAAAGGAAGTAACATAAAACCAGATTTTAAAGGTTATTAAACAAAAGGATTTTATTAAATGAAAGTTTTCAGAATGCTTAAACAATAGGAGGTGAGGCAAAAGGGAACTAAGAGCTAGCAAGTGCTGTTAAATAAACAAACAAATATAACCAAAAGAGAACTCTAAACAGAGCCTAATATATCTAAGTAGCAAACAAATGAGAAAGAAAAACCTCACTAACTAAGCTACTTTCTAATAACAAAAACCACATCAAAAACAGCACTTCTATACTAATGGGTCTAACAGAAATATACTGTAATGCAATCAGGAAATCCAACTAAACCCTGCCCAGTCCCAATAAACCAAAAAGCATCAAACACACAAACAACGAGTGAAGCCGCCACGATGCTCGGGCGGCTGCCGTTTAAATGCCCAGTGATGCTGCTGCCGGGGCGCTCTCATTGGCGGCGTGGGGAAGACGCCGCACCAATCCTGGACCCTGCACCTGACGAGGATGTTGTCCCCGCCTCCTTCAGGTTGGGCCCAATCAGGGACCGGCACCCGCACACCAGAATTTACCTAATGGGAAACACTGCACACACATAATTATGCTGGGGCGAAACGGCGGCAGCCGTAACACTGGCATAAGTGGCATTACTTAAAGTACGGCTGTCACTTGGCAAAGTAGATGTTTCCTCCTACGTTCAGTCTTAATGCTGAGCTAGGCTAACCACGTACCGATGTCAGCTCTGTACTTGATACACAGATGTGAGATTAATATTGATCTTTTCATTTCAATCTGGAAAAGAAAAAAGAAGATGTACATTTAAGATTGTTTTTTGGAATTTAATACTTAAAGTTGGCTGTTTAATTACTTTATATTTTCTCAGTGCTTAACTAATTTATTATTAATATTTTATATCCCTTCTAATCTTTATGTTGAACTGATGATCATACCTGAGAATATCTGCTGTTTTCTTTGTTTCAGGAGAATAAAACATAAAAGCTGAAAGTAAACAGGAGAATGAGCAAATCACAGGAGAAAGACTGGAGGAATGGATAATGGAAGAAGCTTGGAGATTTGAATCACAAAGGGAATCAGCCCTTTTCAACAAGTGGATAAAAATCCCATTTGGCAATCAAGAACTATCAAAAGAGGTTGCTTATTAAAAGAGGTTTATTGTTGCTGTAAATGAAAAATGTAACTTTGTTATAATGTTTTACTGTTGGCTGAAAGTGGTGGTGTGTATATATGGGGGGCGGGGCGGGGTCTAAAGTTTTGAGGCGTTGTTACACGGGTAACTTTTTGAAGCAATCAAGTCAGTTAGGATCGACAGTCACGTGATAATCCTCACCAAATGTATGAACGTCTCACCTGTAAAGAATCTACGAGTTTGAGAGAATCTGAATTTGCTGAAATGTTACAAAATGTACAAGTGTGACAGTGTTAGTGATGCGATGCCTGTTGTAATATTAGTTGTGATACACAGGGACTTTTCCCCCCAACACATGGGTATCTCATTACATTATAATTAACTATGACCCCCTGGTTCAACCATTCACACCATCACTAAACACTCACTATGAAAACTATTAAAAACTGTTCAACAGATTCTCTCTCCTGATAATAATTACTGCCGGTCACCATTGCTCCCAAATGCTACCCGTGTATCTCAGCCTGTAGCTGCTGTCTTTTAGATGTCTCCTATGTGTATTTGAAGAGTGCACATGTCCCAGGGTGTCCGTCCATGTGTGGTCGTTGCATGGTAGTAAATCGTGTACTCATTCAAATATTCTTCATCTTTACATATGGAGAAAGAAAGAAAAAAAAGACAGTCGGTTTTTACAAGCCATTTTGGATTACGGCAGCCAAACCTCAGTGTGGACTACAAATCCCACCATGTCCCAGCCTCACTTTCACCAAGCGGATATTCTGTTCAAATGTCCACAGGAAACGGACTGCAGATCTCACCATTGTCTGGTCATTTAGACCCACACACCTCCAGTGGAAATGGACCACAGCTCTCTAATCAGTACATTTACAACAGTCCTTGCATTGTGCTTCAACTTAAAGACAGATGGCTTTTGTACCGAGGTCAGTCATAGAAGTTTGTCATGTATGTCACTGTCAGCAGGGGGGTGGGGGCTGCAAGCTCTGAATATAATATAATAATACTTGCTGCTGCTCACAGCATGTATTAATGAGTCAGTGTTTGATTGGTGTGCAGCACCTTTTCTACCTAACCTTCACATCATACAGTCCACATTGGCTGCATTAAAGAGTGGCTGCAGCTGGATGGTGAACGTTGTGGACAGTTTGGAGAGCAACACGTCTGCTGTTGCTGGTTTTATCGCCAACAACAGCAGCAGCTTTAGCCTGCAGTGTTAAGAAAGCACAACTTACAATGACTTATCAATTGCTGAGGCAATCTACCATATTCATATTGTTCCTGAATCTGAACTTCATTAAATTTTGTTAGAACTGTTTGGGTTCACATTTATTCCGCATCCTTGGAAGACCATCATTACTGTGGGAGATTTAAAATGTCAACTTTAACACATTTTAATATGCCTTTTCCTTTGATGAATGCATTTACTTTGTCATTTTTGGGTTTTTTTAAGGACCAGTGTGTATGTTTTAGTGGCACCTTGTGGTGTAGTTGTTGAGTCCATTCCCCTCACCTCACGTTCTCCTTCTTCTTCCTGTTTCGTAGGAGCAACAAAAGAAATGTGAAAAGGCCGTGTTTAGAGCCAGTGTACTGTAGAAACAGAGCAGTTCAACATATGTGTCATATTCCATTTCCATTTTAAACAGAGCCCTCTAAACCATACAATAATGTAATAATAATAATAATAATGATAATAATAATAATAATAATAACAATAATAATAATAACAGCAATAATAATAATAATAATAATACATGAACATAAAGGAAACTGATTTATAGGGGTTGATAATTGAACAAATAGTTTTCCTTTGTGGCGTGAATTTTCCACATTAAAGTCAAATCACAACATTTCGATCAATAATGTAACTAAATGCACAGTTGGTGTGTTTCATCGTGAAACGTCGTCTGTCTGTCATGGCTTTCAGTAATAATAAGCTCTGCTCATGGTTCTGTCTCAGAAGCTGTGATTGAACAGTTTTATTTTTATTATTACAGCATGGACAGTGCCAGGTTCCATCTTCACTGAACAAAAAGCCTCTCCTGCCCCTCCTCATGAAAACTAAAGACAGTGTTGTGTTTGTGTGTGTCAGGTCTACGGCGCTTTTCACTTTGTTTCTGTGTTGTGGTCATATTTTAACATGGAAAATTCAGGTCACAATGAAAAAATAGTTCATTCAGCTCTTGAAGACAAAAAGGAAAAATAATTGTCCCTCCAAATATTTAATTTAATTATGACACTAAAAGCACATACAAAATAATAATAGCAGTATTTTACTGCTTCCATGAAGCGTCTGTGTTGTGGGTACTGAAATGGACTGAGAATGTTATTTATTATTCAATATTCATTGTGCAATTAAATCTCAACAACGCTTGTGCTGTGATGGTTTGGCCCCTATTCTACTGCAGGATCTTAACATTTGGTACAAGTGCATCAAACCACTTCAAAGTTTTTCATTTGGCTCCATAGCACCCTTGATTTTTTCATGTTTATTTCTGCTCCACTTTTTGTTTTCTTTTTTTCCGAAGAGCTTACTCAAGCTCCCTCTGAATTTTGGTTTGTCCAACAGGTCCTCTCTATTGTTTTTAAGTGTTAGGCGTCCGGGCCTTCGTTGCTGTTGTTGTGTTTGTTGTCAGCCATCCTTGTAGTAATGTGTCACCCTTGTTAATCACCACTAAAAGCACTGCAGCCACCCCCAAAAAGTGGAATCTGAAATTGAATTTAGTATGAGCAGAACCCAAAATGAGAGAACTTTGGTAGAACCTGTGATAATGGATTCATGTTACATGAATATTCACCCCACTAATTTTTATATTTTTTAGGAGTTTAAAGGCAAGGAATTGGTGAGATGTATTATTGGCACCTGAGTAGCAAGCATCCTTAGTCCCTGAAGAAGTGGCTACATTGTGTATAATTGCACTGCACTACTGGGTATAACTGCCCTACTTTTAGACAGTTTTCAGTTGAAAAGAAAAACAGGTAAATGTCACTTGAACAACTAAGTCTTTGGATCTCTAAGATTCATTCATGCACAGTTCAGACCAGTTTGGCAGATCTTGAAGGAGATCCCTATTACCGACTGTTATAATATTTCGTTTTTTAAGTCAGCACAGCCCTATTTTGTAGCGCCATCTTGACATTGTGTGCATCAAACGTGTATCATTATGAAATTGTTGTTCTTTTTATTATCCTGCAGTGTGTAAGTTTGTGTGTTTTTTGTGGCATTTGACAAAGAGGTGTTTTGATGAGTGCACTGCTGGGAGGAGAGAGAGAAGTTTCCAGGAGGAAATGTGACCAATAGTGCCCCCTGCTGTTTCTGTGCATTACTGCGTAAGAAGGTCAAAATAAAACTATTTTTCATGAGCAACAGCAAGAACTGAACCAGAAAAGAAGATTTGAATATAACATCATGACAACTTCCTTTGCAGTATCCAAATATCATCATGACATGCTACTTACAATTAAGATAGAATATTGGTTTTATATGGCAATGAAGTGTGTGTATAATATGCAGTACGGCACTGTGAAGTATTAAATATGATGATTAAATTTTATATCAAATCACCTACAGAGACATCATGCCTACCATGCCGATGTGACTCAGTATATGACACCGGGGAAAACAATGTGTAGAGGTAAAAAAATAAATAAAAATAAAAAATATCGTGGAACAATAGATATGCAAAGTATTGGCCAGGAAAAGGAGGGAGGGATGGAGGGATGAATGCCAAAGAGATTTCTCTTATGATGATATTCATTTTGTGCCTGCTTGTTGTCTGGTGGAACACTGTGCAAAGACAGCTCAGGGGGAGAGACCACAACAAGTATAAAAGTGGACCTAGGAACCTAAGTATAAACTAACTAAGTAGCTCATAGGACATAAAGCACAGTTTAGCTGATAGAATTATTTAGTCACTCTCAAAAAATTACATTTAGCAACTGGATCTTATTTGGACCATAAAAAAAAATCACTTCACACAGAACATGTTGCAATAGAAACACGTGCACAATAGATGTAATGCTTGTTAATATGATGTGTTCGATCACAACAATTTGAAAGATAAGAGAAAGGGAGTCGTAAACAAACTCATTTTTAATTTGACTTTTTTTAATCATTCGATCAAAATAATTAAAAAAAATTCTGAGGCTTTAAATATACAAAAATGTATACGATGGCTTGTGTAATATCTGTCAGAACTAACTACAGAGATAACAAACCCTTTAGACATGTCTGTCTACTGACAAAAATTATTGGAAAATGCAATCACTGACATTAGTCAAAGAGAGCTCTATATCTCCGCTGGCAATAATTTATGTGAGTGATGTGTGACACATGTCACATTGATAGAGGTGCCTTGGATGTGGGTTGAGAACTTGTAAAGTGCTATAATAGAGACCTAATTCACTACAGAGAACACAAAGTTCAACCATACATTCCTCTGTTCAAACTGGGCAAAATACAAGCTTGCAGAAATGGTAAGCTGTACGCTAAATTGTTCATGTTCTTGCTAAAATCAACAGCTTCCCTAGACTTACTTTGCCACGGGAACGTGATATTCAAAAATCTAACTCTAGCATACTTGTCCGTGCTAACACCACAGGAAACTGAAGCACCAGTCACTCACATTGGAAGGGAATGATGTGAAACATGGTGGATATATCATTTTACTGTTAACAGTTTCCTTTCAGTACTTGCGGCATTATTTTGTTAGTTCAGCTGAGCGTCTGATTTTCTACCTTAGTATCCTAACATGCCTGCTTGCCTTCACCAATATTACTGGCCACAGAAAATGGAGCAGAAAATTACAAAATAACATATTTCATAGATTCACTCATTCAGTAGTAGTAAATCCAGCGTAATACCATGCTAATAAAGGCCCAAACAGGTAAAACATGTTTTACAGTTCTTAAGTCAGCAGCAGCTCAGGTTGTTGCAGGTTTAAAAATACTTGATCATGTGACATTATTTATATACACATTTTTAGGTTATAGAAAGTTATCTACATTTGTTAAATGTTCATTTTAAACATCAACTTGTGCTTGTTGCACATGCACAAATCTAGAGCAGCCCCACATTGAAAATACGTTTTGATGTGCATGCAACCTTTGCTCGACTTGGCTGTTGTTTCTACCTGACACAAGCTAGGCTGCAGAGAAGAAGGAAATGTGAACTCTGGACTGAAATATGTAAAAACAGTTCAAGTTTGGCACATTTCTGACCCCAGCCATCATCCCAGTTGGGTGTGGTCATGTGTGGTTTATTGTACCTGTGACAACACTCAACTGTAATGTAGTACTCAATGCCATGTGAAATGACGTGATGTACAGTGTTGCATGCAGCGGCTGTTACTGTAAATGACAGGATGTTCATTTGAGATGCCGTTGAAGCCAACGGTGAACAAATATGGTTGGAAATTAAAGGAAACTGTGTAGAATATGTCTGAGTGGGCATATTAAATATTAATATGCATTTTTACAAAAACAATCTGTTTCAGAGTTTTTAATTTCAAATAAATGAAATAAGCCAGCCATGTTTCCTGTGTTTTCTATATGCTGCACTTAAGCATGGATTCACACCGTACAGATGTGTAATCTCCAGATGTTTAAGGTAAGTTCTCTCTTGGTGAAAGACTGCATCCATGTGACAGCCCGTCTCTGCTTTGACCTTACTCATTTTACTTATGAAGGAATTGAGCCACTGATGTTTCCATTTCTTTTTTAAGCTTTTCCTGACATTTTGAACTCTCATGATGTTTTTTATGAGCTTCGACATTCTGAAAACATAAATTATCAGCATCAGCAGTGTAACCACCAAAAACCACTGTCACCAACAGACAGATCACGAACCTACCTATAGTACATCAGGATGACGAAGCAGTACAATGTAATTTCTGATGTGGAACTTTGAGAAGTCTCATGGTGTTAATAACTGCCTGGAGTTCTATCTCAAATTTAAATCAAATCAGATTTTATTTGTATATAGCCAAAAGTCACAAAGTCCATTTGCCTCAGAGGGCTTTACAATCTGTACAGGGAGCGACACCCTCTGTCCTTAGACCCTCGGTTCAAGTGAGGAAAAACTTATATATAAATAATATATATGTAGCAGTATGGAGGTGCTAGGTTATTGGGTGACTCTGCCCATACTTGACACCAGGTGGCTGTTATGAGGTGGGCCAGTATAAAAGGGGCACTTTGCCACCAGCTCTTCCTCTTGCACCTGTGCCCTTGGTGCGTCATTTCCGGGCTCAAGGTCACCTGGTCTGCCAGGTATGGCTACCCGCTGTCTCATCACACTGGTCGCTTAAACTTTTCTGCGTGCTCATGGTATTTGTGTGATTGTAGGGTGACTCTGTGTGCTGCTCCGTGCTCCCTTATGTGCAGTGGCGTGGTTATTTGGTAAGTGTCCCCCCTCTAACCTGGCGTTGTTGATACTGTCCGATGGCTAACACTAGTGTGGTCACAGGTGGATGGCAGCGACAGCCGGTGTCGGCTCTCTCTCTCCCTCCCTCCTCCTGTGCGAGCGTGTGTCCTGAAACAGGTATGTGTGTTTTTAGTACATGCAAGCAACCGCAGTATTTTAAAGTAATAACGGCGTTTTCCCTGTAATTAGGAGTTGCTGTGATCAGCTGCTTAGGAGTCGCTGCTGTTTTGTTTCCGGTGAAAGTTCTGTCTCCACGCTGTTTGTCTCCGATGAGGCTCTGCCTCTGAAGCGTCGCCTCAGTTGCGTTGCTTTATTTCTTTCTGCGACGCTGTCTCCCCGCTGCGTTGTGTACGGCGGCGTGTTGGTGGTTGGATGCTTGGCGTGATCTGCATTTTGCACCAGAGCCACTTTAGTAAATGCGCCTGTGTTTTAACCAGGGCCAGCTTAGGGCGGTTCCTTTGATGGTTTGGTGGTACATGTCCTGATAATCAAGACAGATTAATCATATCTAATAACGAATGACTAACTAGAGGTAAAACATCCTTGAGCAGCCTGGTTGGGATGGGGTCTAAGAGACAGGTTGAAGGCTTAGCTGCAAAAATGATTAAAGTTATTTGATGAAGGTCGATGGGAGAAAAAGAGTCTAAATACATATTAGGTTTTACAGCTGTTTCCAAACTTGCTGTATCTCAATGCCTGTTGAGGGTAAGAGGTGATGGATTTTGTCTCTAATAGTTATAATTTTATCATTTAAAGAAGCTCATGAAGTCATTGCTACTTAGACCTAAAGGAATAGATGGTTCAGTAGAGCTGTGATTCTGTTAGCCTGGCTACAGTGCTGAAGAGAAACCTGGGGTTGTTCTTATTCTCCTCAATTAAAGAGTAATTGCTCCTCTGGCATTACGGAGAGCCTTCCTGTATGTTTTGAGATTATCTTGTCTTGAGGTTGTCCACATGAATATTAAAATCACCTACAATAATTACTTTATCTGTTTTAAGGATCAAGCCTGATGCAAATTCAGATCAAAATTCGGACCTGGAGCTCGAACAACAAATAAAACAAATAAAATTGGCTGTGATGTTTTCCAGGTTGGGTGAGTGAGGCTAAGAACAAGACTTTCAAATGAATTAATTTAGTTTAGGATTTATTAATAGACTTGAGTCAAATTTGGCTCCAACTCCACCACCTCAACCAGTACTTCGAGGAACATGAGTATTATAATGACTGGGAGGAGTCGATTCATTTAAGCTAACATATTCATCCTCCTGCAGCCAGGTTTCAGTGAGACAGAACAAATCAATATCATAATCAGATATTAATTCATTGACTAAGACAGCTTTAGATGACAAAGAGCTGATATTCAATAGTCCACATTTAATTCTCTTATTTTGGACTGTTGGAGATGTTGATTTAATTTTTATTAAGTTTTTATGATGAACTCCTTGTTTATCTTTAAATAATGTAGGTGGACAGGGGCCAGACACAGTCTCTATACTAAAGGACTGGGTGGGCAGCTGCTCTAATGTAGGCGCAGAGAAGCGTGTAAGACTGCAACTCTGCTTCCTGGTCTCAACTCTGGGTTGTCGACATGGTTTTGGTCAGCTAATAAACTTGGCCATATTTCTAGATATGAGAGCTGCTCCATCCAAAGTGGGATGGATGCCGTCTCTCCTAATCAGACCAGGTTTTCCCCAGAAGGTGTCCAATTGTCTATGAAGCCCACATCGTTTGCTGGACACCACCTCGACAGCCAGCATTTGAAGGTTCAGTTCAATTATGAAACAGATTGAAGCTTTCAAATACAATAACTACCAAGACAAACTAAAAATACTGCTTCTCTTCAGAGTGAAGTTTAACAAAACCAAGTTAGCATTTAAGGGGAGCTGCATGAGCCCTACACCAAAAACAAACTAACAAAAAGACAATTACTAACCCGTCTGTCCGTCCGTCTTCTTCCACTTATCCGAATACGGGTCGTGGGGGCAGCAGCTTCAGCAGGGAAGCCCAGACTTCAATAACTAACCCTAACTTCTAAATAACCAAAAACAAGAGTTTAAACAGTGAATATTTACATGTGAGGCACAAGTGCAAAGTGTCAATAAGCAAAGATAACAAAAGGAAAACAAACAGGCAAAATCTATCTAGATCAACCAATCACAAGGAAACTCTTTCCAAGAGCAAATGAGGGCAAATGATGCATTCCCAGCCATCTTGTGCCAATCAGTCTCTGCCACCAACACGATCTTATGTAGGCCTCACAACTGACAGCAGCTTGGTTTGGTCAGCCCCAAAGATCTTCATAGTTAAGCAGAAACAGCTGGCCTTAGCACAGATATTTCAGTTCAAGATAAGTAAAAAATACAAACAGAAAAGAAATAGGAAAAACAAAATATGCTGAGTTAAGTCAGGTTCAGTCCAGATTTTCCATCACGTTGGTCAGATCCAGATTCTCTGCTGATGAAGGATGATCTTCATGAACTCCAGGAGACACGTGGACATTTCTGAAGAATCACAAAGAGTTCCAGACAACACAAAAGTAAGAAAAACACAGGACAGTCTGACCGCCATCAGCATGACTTCTAGTGGAGGTGTGTGAGTGATGTACAGGTGAATGAATGAATGGATTGATTGGTGAGTGTGTGTGGGGAAAAAAAAAAAAACCTTCTGTGAAGACAATATTTTGAATATTGTATGAATATTATGTGATTTTTAACGCTAGTCCAGTCAAAAAATTAAATGGCCCTCTAAGTTAATGGTTGTCAAGGCTCTGGGCTTCAGGACAGTTCATTAAGTCTCCTCTGTGAAAAGGGAGAACATCATTTATTACAGCTTGGTGCTGTGGGAAAATGTCTGCTGCCAGTTGGTGACAGACAATGCTTTGGTTATGTTGATATGAATACTCCTGATTATGGTATGGATGCTGGTCTAGGATCAGAGGAGAGTACATTTTCTTCAGATCAGTTTAGATCCAACCCAGAGAATTTCTACCTTCATCAGCAGATCAAATATAGAAACAATTGTCCTCCTCTGGCTGTCTGTGTGAATATGAAGTCAGTCAGCTGATTTATGTAACTAAAACCTGAAGCTCCACTGAGAAACTGGACATGTTGACACTGTGACTCAAAGTCTATAAATCTTCATCCACAAGATGGCGCACAACAAACTGAAGACAGTCTCTGCACAGACACACTGAATGCATGCAACACTTTAAAAAATAGTGTGAGGAAAATAAGGATGTCACACAGTTTATATAAAGTGACATGATGGACCTGAAAAGGAAATGGAAGTTTGCTGGAAGCAGATCAGTTTTAGATATTTCAACCAAACATCAGCGTGTTACATAATCCTTAACTGGACTAAACTGTTGGAGTTTAAGGATCAGTGTTTGCAATGAATCTGTTTGACCACTAGATGGAGCACCAACACTGATTATCACAACCTGCTCATACTAACAGCGCCAACCACAAGGCTCCATCTGAGCGCCGCATCCGAACGCTGAATCAGCGCCACAGCTTGTAGGCATAAGCACGAGTGAAAACTGTGGTGGAGTCTGGGAAGACCTTTCACATGTTTTATCATGATGACTGTTGGAGAAAGCAGACAGAAAGAAGGCTGCACAATTTTTCAAAGATTTCAGAGAATTATTGATATTATTTGTTCAATTCAATGGATCAGTGCTGAAAATATTTGATTAATTTCCTATAAAACATCTGCTATACTGCAACTCCAACTCCTCTTATTATTATTATTATTATTATTATTGTATATTAATATGATTTATTGTTATATAAAAATGAATCTTTTTTTTTTTAGGAAAACTCCTCTTGACACAACCTTCAATTTATTAGAAAATCTCCAGGATCTTTTCTAAAAAAATTATAATATATATTTTTCACTTCATTATAAATGACAGTTTGAAGTCAGGAAGTATTTTGCTGTGTTATTCAGGCGAAGTGGATTTCACTCATTCGTCTTTCAGAGGCGGCTGTGTAGTTTCAGTGTGTTCTCAGTGAGCTGGTCACATGCCCGTAGACAGATGTGCTCTATGGCACAAACTGTAGCACAAGGTCAACAGGAGACATTTGTCATCTGTCCCTTCGTCTCTTTCTGTCGTGAATTTTCATTGACTTCCAGTTTATTTATGACCCAGTTCAGCTTTTTCTAGCCTCACTGTGACAGAGTGATCACTGTCTGAACTCACAATAACAGAAGATTCACAGCTCATTAATAAACTATAGCACTACTGTACCTCATTGTGTCTCAGTCCTAGTATTTGTCAATTATCTTTCTCAGCATTTAATAATTAACTAATGTTTTAAATGAAGTGTTTTACATTTACACATTTGATATATGTTCTGTTTTTTTTCTCTGTTTCTTTTTTTTTATAAATCAAAAGAAATTATGTTTACTGTACATAACAATCTTTCCCAAAGTCCAGAACAGTACAGGAGCCATAAAGTAAAAGAAAACACATATAAAATCATCAAATATAAAATCTAGATGTTCATTTTGGAACATTTCTCTTTAAAATAAAAAGGGTCAGTGTTATTGTTGAGAGTGAGACGACAGAAAGACCATCGAGAATGCAGCCGTGTAACAACACAAACATCACGTTTATGACTTTATGCAATGCTTTACACACACACACACACACACACACACACACACACACACACACACACACACACACACACACACACACACACACACACACACACACACACACATTACAGAGCTGGTGTTATATACTGTGCAGTGTGTACATGTATGAGAAACAATAATAAAGTGAATCCCATGGTGCTCAGTTATCAGAGAGGAGGACCTGAAGAAAAACTCTCTACATTTTATCCTGAATTGCAGAATTAATAAGCAGTTTGAATTATATCTCCATCACATGTGACCTGCTATGCATTAATTATTGATCACCTGTTTCCACACTAGCGAGGCATAATTACCTTCTGTAATGTGAACCCTTCATCAAATTTAAACATTTATATTGCTTATCTTTCTGCCTAACCCCATGGCTAAATTTTTTTAATTACACCAATCAAATTGAGTCGGAGAGTAATTCTTCTCTTTGCTTCAATTAGAAAGCAGCGATGACATGCATATTTCAGCTGATCCCAAAGTACTTCACTTCCAACAAGGTGCAGTGATGAATAATGGCTGGAGTCCCGCCTTCATTTTGTCTGATGGTGCACTGCAGGCTGAGGAAGTATTAGCTCAATAAATGTGTTAAAAATACAGCTACATTTATTCATGAAACACATTTCAAACAGACTAACTCTAACTGTCAAAGACATGGACACATTTGGGATAAACAAAATGATTCATGCAGTCTAAATGTGACTCCAAAAATAAATCAACATTTCAGTTACAACCCCAGAAATGTATAAACAAAATAAAAGTAAATCCTGATATTCAAATACAAACAAATCCACACTGAAAAGGTCATCATCTGACAAAAACATATCTATAGAAGAGGAATCTCATCACTACAGCTCTGTAGGAGAGGAGTGGTTCAGGTGTGTACTTTCTCAGAGCTCGGGTAGATAATGTATCTCCTGGATCAGCAATCAATACCTAAATAAATCTATACATATTAGTTTAATGTTGTTTACCTTGTCGAGCTTGTTGTCTTGTTTTTAGCTGCATGTCTGTATCTGTGTATGCGCATTGTAAGCAGCATAAAACTGAATGCATGTGTTCACACACCTGGACAATATATTCAGATTCTGGTCAAATGCTCTGGGGGGAAAAAAATCAATGTTCTATCTGTGGCTGTCACTGTCCTTTAATAATCCCAGCCAATCATTTTATTCAGACTGAATGAAACAATTGGTCAGCCTGCCTGCCTGTGTGCACTCTGCCTGTACTCCCGAACATAAAAATGTGTTTTAATTTCAAATCTAAATGTGACTGCTGGTTTGAGACAGGATGTTGACGTGGGCCTCCAGTGTATCATAGTAGTGATCGAGCACCTGGACCTCCTTATACTCTTCATTTTAAACACACTGTGAATATAAAGGTTACAATCCACTTTAAATTAGCAGTACAGAAAAAAGGAAAGGTCTGTTGACATTCTATATATTATATATCATCTTTCTTACAGTCAATGAATCCGTGAAAAGAACCACTAACGAAAAGAAGGAAACAGATGAGAAGATGTTGAGAAAACAAAACTTTATTGATGATTATTGATTAGTGGAAGAACCATAGTACATGCACATACAATGACTGGGTAGGAAGCCTTGTTTTGAACCACAACACCTACTGGAAGCAGAGCTTGTATAAAGTAGTTGCGGAGTCAGACATTCAGCATAGTGAGGACTACGATTTGTCCAGTTCTGATCGACAGTCGTCACACACAGCACAGAGACGAGAGTTTGAACCCGCAGAGCCGAGCGGCCCCGAGGCTCTTACTGCTGCCTTTTTTAATAAGGTGATGCATCTGAGAGTTTTCTTTCTAATTTGTTATAAATACAAAAAGGGAGATATTTAACAACACCACTAATTGGGAAGAGTTGTAAACAGAACGTGGCACAGGAAGTGTCCCGTAGGCTGGCTTGCAATGCAGCCGTAGCAGAGCCCCCTTTGCCCATGTAGCGCTTTTCAAATACACTACAGATTTATTCCATTAACTTGTATTTACATCATAGATTAGCCTGTTCACAAATCATTTATTTCTCATAATTATTTAGTATTGTAATATTCAAACAGTTAATTCTCAAGGAGTAAAGGTTGAGTTCTAGAAAATAACAGAAAAGATGTCACGTTAAGAATGACGGGTAGAGGAAAGAGAACCAATCCAAAATTACAGAACTGATACAAAAGAACGAAGAAAAATTACAACTACAGCACTGATATGTCTCAGGTTCATGAGAAAATTACAAGTTGTATGTGCAAAATGGTACAGTCGACCAAAAAGAAAGAAAAGGGATGAATGAGAGTATCTACACTGTGATTACGTTATTTGTAAAGAGTTAATAAAAATCTGAATATGATCTGATAGAAAATGAGATAGCTCGCCCTAACAATTGATCTACTCATCTAAATCTAAAACATAATACCATTGTGTATTTCATATAAGAGAACATCTTCACTGCACAGTTCAAATATAATACATTGTTGGATTATTATATTTTACCCCCCTTCAATTTTAATTATGAAAGAAAACAAACAAACAAAAAAAAGGCAAAACAAGATGAACAGAAAGATAAAATAGACACAGTGGCACTGACCACTGCTATATATATTTTTTAAATTCTCTCCTGTAATATAAAAATCATCAGTTAGACCAATGAATATATTGGAAGTTTATATAAAAAACATCTACGTCTGGATGGCCAACACTACTCAGTATGGAAGAGGATTAGTGCCACAAAACATTTCATCTTCGAATTCAGAGTCTGAATTATGTGATTAACGTCTGACTTCATTTCCCAGCATCCCGTCTTTTTCCTACGAATTCTGCAATTCATCTCATTTTATCTTATTAAATTATTATTTTGATTCATGTGGCCCTAATTCTTTTTCATATCACAGCATGTGGACTAAAGCAATTAAATGGTTGAACAGTTTAGTTGCCATGGCAATCCTTTTATTTTTTTTATCTCATAATTCATATCTATGTAGAATCTTGACTATACACATAAAACACACCGGATATGTCCACCAGAACCTTTGGTTTGAAGTGATGTACGATATAACCACATTATTTAGTCAATAAATTTACAGCCTGAAGAATGTGCTGACTCACATCATTCTCTCCATAAAAAGGAAACTAAACTACACCTCTATTATCTATGGAAGAAGGGAGCAGCTGTGATTACTAATTTTTATTTTAGTTCAAGATCATGACTTAATTAACTTGCTATCTCAATAATATAATATATGAAAGAGAAAAGATGCCAGAATTAGAGAGAAACAATCGGTACATTTTTGTTAGAATTCGAATAAACATCTTGTTACTATTATGAAAATGCATCGCATTCACCAAAAGAATGAAGATTTTGACTAGGTGTCTCAAGATTACAAGATGTTTATGATGGTTATAACTATGCATAATTATTGTTAGCCTTTCTAATTAGTAATAAACTTAAAAAGTGGGCTTCTTAAGTGCTATGCTTTGGTGTTTGGTGTTAAAGATATATCTGTGTGTCTGAGCTCATACACACCTCATAAGATCAGCTGCTACATCAGCGTTAAGCCATCAGTCAAAACTCTGCTCAGACTGTTGTTTGATTGGATTGCACTGCTGTACAAACAGCTTGACCTGCTGCCAGCTGTCCACAGCAAACACTGCAGAGGCAGGAGCCATGACGTACCTGTCTGTGAGTTTAAACATTTCAAAGATGCCGTGTAGTTATCATTACAGTGTCAGCTCTCAGCCAGCTTTGACCTGGAAGGTGAGGGGAAGACTGAATGGAGCTGACCGGAGGCATTAGTCAGCACGTAAGCTGAACATGATGAGAAAAAGGGGCTAACACATCCTGTGTACAGTTGAGATTGTTTCCATGACTTGGTGATCAAGCTAAATGGAGATGGGATCATCCTTTAAGTTGATCTGGATTTCTGTTGCTGCTGTTGGAAAACTGTTTTTGTGATGACCTCTTTGTAATCATGAAACAATGCTAACTTGTATGTGTTATAACCACATGGCTTAAATGTTTTAAGGTTCCTTTTATGTTTATTTAACGGTGTTGTGACATTTCATGTGGGCATTATATGCAGTTTATTTAGGCTTTGGTTTGGCTAAATGTGGTCATAAATTTAGCTGAAATCAGGCTAACCGTAGCTGAATTTTCTACTTTTCTATCTTTAGGCTAAACAACATGCAAATGGACTAATATGATTTGGCCCAAAAATCAGTATCCGTACATCTTAAATGTTAGCTGGATAAACTATAATAGAAAAATAATGTTTGAAACAGTAATCAGATTTTGTAATTATGAGATACAAAGTCAAAATGAATGAAACATTCTTTGTAAATGCAATTCCATTTCACATGAAACAAAACCAAACAAGAAAACCTCATGTTACATTTTAGGCTACATTACGTGCAATTTTCACGACTATGCAGACACTACGTAGGGTTTTGTCTTGGGAATTAATTATTATCTCGGTTTGGCTAAATCATTCTGAGCATGTGACAGTAAACACTAGTTAGTTAACAAGATTTAAAAAAAATGTTGTGATCTCAAAGATGATGGACCTAAAAAAATAGAAAGCATGGCTGTCCTCAGCTTCTCAAACATACCCGCCCTGCCCTCAAAAGTTTATAGAAGAACATTTTGTGTCCATTTTTTTCCAAGGCTTCTTTACTTCCTCACAAACTAAAGAAAAAAAACTGTCGTCACTAAACTGAGAGAGGAAGTGCCAAAAAGGAAGCTGAGAGAAGTGAAACAATAACACTTGACTAGCATAGTCACTTTAACACTCTTACAAAACATAAAAACCCGAAAGTGTGACTATGACCTATCTTACAGGGTTGAGTTCTATACAAGCCCTAACAATTTGAATCAGATAAATATTTCCTTTGTGTCCTAATCATTACTCTAGCAGCTCTCTATTAGTACCATGGAAAAAACCTCTACAGCTGATAATCTATGTTTAAATCTTTAGAAATTAAAAACCCACAATATCAAAATACACAGCACAAAATATTTGAGGTATAAGATGAAAAATATCAGCTGTCATTTTATTCTTATTCTTTTTTTTGTACTTCTCTCTTAGGAGATGCTGAAATGATGCACAAACTGCATGTATTGCAATACCCAGGCCTCAGTAACATCTCTCCTCTGATAAATCGTTCTCCCGCTGACGTTCTCATTCACTCACACAGTCGCTCGCACACACACTTTCTTTCTCTCCTGTTGGAAGGTTGAGTATAGTTGGAGGTGTTGCTAATAGGGTGCAAAGCGGCTGTAGCCTCCCCGATATATACTAGCTTGGAGAGAGGACAGCACTAGCCCCACGTCGTCGGCATGGCTCCGAGTTTTGGCATCTGTCAGCGGGGCGAACGCATTCTGAAACACACATGCAAGGACAGACACGACACACACACACACACACACACACACACACACACACACACACACACACACACACACACACACACACACACACACACACACACACAGCCATATGCACCCACAAGAGAATCCAAAAACACAACACACATATTCATTTGAACACAAAGATACACACACACATACAAAAAACAAAACACGGACAGACAAAAACAGACACACACACAAACCTTGTTAGCCTCCCTCAGTCCTGCACAGACTACAGCTAAAGTTTCAGCATTACGTTACCGTTGTTCCAGTGCAAACCCATGGGGGGATGAAAAGACCAATGACCGGAGCAACCGTCATGCAGCAAGCACAGCGAGACGCTTCATGCCAGGGGTACATGCCAACAGCTATGTGAAAGAAATCCAGTTAATACAAACCGTGAACAAAGAGGAGGGAGAGATGAATCAAAGAAATCAAGTCAAAAGGTGATTTGCAGCAGAATGAACCGGAATCTTTCGGATGGATCATGCTGGTTTTCGCTGCGAGGAGTGATGGAGACTGAGGCAGCCGCAGCTTTCACTAACACTTATTTTATATATATTAAGAAATGTGCTTTCATTTCTGTGAAATTCACAAAACTGTTTCATTTTTGTGTCCAGATGAAACTGCATCCATCAATATATATATATATATATATATATATATATATATATATATATATATATATATATATATATATATATATATATATATATATATAACCAAGCTCTCTATCAAGCTGAAAAGCTCAGCCTGGAGCTGGAATGTATCAAGCCTTTCAGAGTACTTAAGGGAAAGATGTTTTCTCCTACTTTTATACATATGAGTAAAAAAGACTTTATTCGTCTAAAAAAGAAATCTTATCTCAGACCCAGACCAACACAGACTTTAGGTACTCCTGGCATGGTGATGTTGTCTCCTTCTTTTGATGGTAAGGGTGCTTTGATGACTGATAAGAAGGAGCCTTTCGCTAGCACAGATAACATGTGTCTTAGACAGACGTTAGCTAAAGTGTTTACTTGTTTGGTGTGCAGAGTATGGGTGTAAAGTAAAGAGGGTCGCTGGCTGGCTGTGGCAGCTCTAACACAAAATTGAGGCTTCTGGGAATTGAATTGAATCAACTTAACAAACCCTGATGAAAAGTTTTTGATACCAGGTTGCTAAAAAGTCTCAATAAGCAGCTGAGCATCATGGGTTGGATTCGGTGACAGCTAAAAGGTGCATTAGATCAGAGAATGGGGCAGGAGACAGCAGGAGGGCAGGGTAATTAGTACTATTTGTAAGAATACCGGGTTCAGGTTCATCCCAACGCTCTTAACTGCATCCACGCTTCCCTCCCTGAACATGCGAGGAGAGATGCTGGGAATGAAGTAAATGTGTCTCACATCAAACAGTATTTCTGCCAGTGACTCTCAGTCCATGACTGAATAGAATGATGACAGTGAGATCATGAAAAACTTTCTGATCTTCATGAATCAGAAAGTTTTTGGACGGGTAATGAACGAAAATAGTCTGACCTGTGAGCTGCCAGTTAGCACAGATCAAATTCAAGATGGTCAATCACAAACAAATAAAATCCAAATTGATTGATTCTGTTGTTTGTCTGTTCACTTCACTAGAAAAAGGGGAGCGATGCTGTATGATAAATAATAATAATAATAATAATAATAATAATATTAATAATAATAATAATAATAATCTCATGACTCTCACTCTGCGCACCTGAAAGCTGAAATAAAGGAACCGGAAAGTCCTTGATGATGTCGGACTGGAACAATTTCCGGGTCAAACAGGGAGCGAGGAGAGAATAAGGGAATTGGGAAAAGTACAGCCTGATACCCACTGCAGGCCCTAATGATAGCTCAAAAATCATTTAACATCAGTAATGAGCTTTTATAGAAATGCTTTTCAAAATATTGTAGCATATCTCAGCAGGTGTGGTCATAGATGGTAGAGATGTACTGACAGAAACAATGAAAAAAGCTGAAATCTAACCTCTGTGTGTTAGTCTGCCGTGGCACATGGTAGCAGAAGAAACAAGAAGTGTTTAAAATGCTAGGCGTGGCACCAAGACAAATTTTTCTATTGACTGACACCTATTTAATGCAAGTCATTTTCTTTTTGTTTGCAAACGTTCATAACACATTTTGGTGATTAATTACACTGTAGCTGAGTGTGGATCTCTGTTCAGTTCAGAGCGCGTTGTTTGCAACTATAACCAGCAAGTCCCGACACTCTTTCCCTCCAGTCCGCTCAGCTTTCCTACTCACTTCTTTCCTTCCTCGCCTCCTCCCTGCGGCTGTGGCACCAGGAGGGATTTAATTATCAAAATGACTAATTATTTCATTACCAGGGAGTGCGGGGTGAGGTGGTATCCACCAAATTAGAAATATAATAACTAACATGGACTGGGCTGCCAAGGCATGAAGACATTCATCACCTTTTACAGGCGGGATTAATGTGTCATTTGGACTGCCGTTAGCAGCACAGACAAATTCAATTAAGTTTAAGTGAGGAGATGTCAGCGCTGCAGAAAGCTCATGCACAGCGACTGGAGAAACGAATGGGATGGGGGAGGGGCGGTATGGTGGATTTGAAGTGTGTGTGGAGTGTAGTTGGCAAAATTTAATATATAGATAACAATGCACCAACAGACTCATTTAAAAAAAGTAACATTAGGGAAGGCCTGATCATTGACAGAGTTGTATAGATAGACATGTATGCAGCTCTCTGCCCTTGTTAAACATGGCTGTTAAAAAGCAGCCAAATATAAATGGAATCAAACTCTTTAATCTATAATGTTGGTGATGTCATGTTGTCCATTTCTTTTTTGCTTGGCCCTCTCAACCAGCTGGACTTCTCAGACAGAGTGCACCATGGCCGGTTAGCCATTTGCAGCAATACTTTTGCCATCTCTTTTATTTTATCCACATGCTGTGAGCTAATCTGGCAAAAGGAACACTCTGATGTACAGTAATATATTACAATATACAATATAAAAGATATATTGTGTAAGTTGTAAATTAATTAATGATAAATGATGAAAGCAAGCATCCCACGCTTGCCAACCCCTTTGATTTTTCTGCCCTGCTGTTCCCCAGAGGTTCAATTTCCCTGATCTTCTTAAATATCAAAATCTGCCCATCAACTATATTTATCAGGAATAGAAGAATCTCTGTAGCTAAACACACAAGGCGATGATTTTTTTTAACTTTATTGTTGCAGAGATTTCTGTTATAAATTCACAAGTTTACAGTATTATAAAGATAAGCTTAGAATGGAAGAGCAGCAGAATCACTTGTTGTGCTTCTGGTGTGAGCCATTATTAATCCATCCATTGGTGTGCCAACAGCCAACTACTGCTCACACAAGAAATGACAAAGACATATCATCATGCTTTGCAGTGCTTCCACCATAGTGTTTGTGTGTTTGTACTGTGTTTACACCTGCCTGTTATGTGGTCTTTACTTAAAGCTCTTCATATAGCATAATAAAATAATTATTGTCTTGCTCTTATTTGGTGGTGAGTAATGTGCTGGATTGGTCTATATAGCTCTGATCACTTAAAGCAGCGAGGGTGGACATCAGGGGAACACTTCAGGTATTAACATCCACTGTGTCTTGAGTAACATTGTACAACATTGTAATTCAGCATCTCTCAAATCTGCATGACAAGTGTAAATGCTTCTCAAGTTCACTTAAACTAAAGAAACTGAAGCATGTTTTTCCATCACACAACTGGGGCAGCCCCTAAAATATTTGGGCAACATGTTTTGTAGGGATACTGTTGGTGTACTGAGGTGATATTTAAACACTGTCACTTGGTCAATTTCACACTTTGGTGACCCCACATGGAAGCAAGAGATAACTGCTTGAACTGGTGAAGGAATGAATATCCCGATATTGCTGAAAGGTCCATTCATTCATAAAGAGTGAGTGCAGGAGGTGAAGTGGTGAAGAGGTTCAGGTCTTTTTAGATGCAGCACCCAGCCACTGTTATCAGTCTACAACAAAAAATTCAATGCACACTGTAATCTCTTTATGTTACACAAAAAGCATAATATATATGTATATTTATGGTGGTGTGTGGAGGATGAATTGAGGAGTCTCACAGCCTGAGGACAGACTGTACTTTCTCTCTGCTGTTTGGTGGCATTGGTGGTATTGCTTGCCAGATGGCACGAAGAACAGAGTGAGCAGGCTTTTTCTGGGGTTCCCTTCTTATGTTTATATTTGTCACCGTGAAGAGAAGATTTTACCCTAAAAAAAACATTTCATGTCTTACCTGATTTTAGGTTGTAGCTACAGGCTGTGAACAGAAAACTATGCTTTCGCTTCAAACCCTAGTCTGTTATCTGTGATCGGTGATTGCACATATTTTAGTTATTTATAAATTATAACTTAATAGCAAATGTCAAAGACATTTCAGAGGATTTAGGTTAGATAAGCAGATTCAGTACAGGAAATGGACTGAACCCATTGTATACAGATCTATACAATGCATATGAATACAAGCAAGTGCCATGCACTATAAAATAGCAGCTTGGTTTTAATGTGAATTTGAGAGTTTGATTGTAGATACTTGCAAATGAGATATGGAATGATGCATGACATGAAGAGGACCAGGAATGGAGAACAAAGATGTGTGGCAGGCACGATAATCTTACCATGGCACCAACGCTGTATGTGGCTGCTGGAGTGAGTGTGTGGTTGTAGGGGTCGGCAGCATATACCCGTCCGTAACTGTAGAAAGAAATAACAGAGGATGGTTAACAGAACCTGAAATTCTGAACTGAAATTCATAATGAAAGCCTCTTTTAGTTCATTGTTCAGCTCACTAAGGCTCACTAGGCGTCCATTCAGGTTGCAATGTTAATTATACCTCATAAATTTATGAAACAAATTTGAGATAACCAGGAGTGATTATTATATACATTATATACAAACTTACATTATTATTAATAAAGTCAAAATATAGGTTTAAAATTCTGACATACTTTACATTAAATAGTTAGTAGTAAAAAAGTAAATGCTAAACTAGCTTCTTTTTACTTCTTTTTTACTCTGATCTGACACCACCATGGTTATGGTTCATTCGGGTTTAGGCACAAAGCGTCTAGTTCATGAAAGATCATGGCTTGGGTATGAATGACTTTCAGATTAAGGAGATTTGCTGGAATGACTGATGTTAATTGTTTTTGAGTTTGAGCCAGTATGAGACTGAGAATTCAAACATTGTCCTGAAGGTGGTGGAAGAAAAAAGGCTACTAAACATTAACTCAACATTAGACCACACCCTGCTCTGATCAGAGGCCCAGCACATATATATTTCCTTATGACTGTACCTGTATGCTTTCATGACAATTTAACTTAAACTTGAACTATCTTCCAATCCATTGAGGCCAGCAAAAGCTGCTGCATATTTTTCCTCCTTGAAATGAGCCTCTCATGACTGATGATTAAAATTGTTCACAATTGGTAGCAGCATCTCACTTGGCATCACAATGTTAAATATCATTTGGTTCATCTTCCTGTTTAATTTGATGACGGTTTAGCCTCTGGCGGAAAAAGACAATGTGTCTGGGCTTCCTGTGTAGCCAGTGGATATTCAGAAAATGGATGTCTGGAGCAAGACTTCCACCTCGATATGAGGGACAGACACATTTCTGTTCATCTCTGTAGGTATCTGCAAGCTAATAAAAAGGTTAATTGTCCAGTGGGTTCCAAGATTACACTTTGGCCAACGTTTTTCTGCCTCCACATGGACTGCAAGCTAAGCATCAAATCAGACTGCTCAATACTACTCGGACTACAGACAGAAACCAGAAAACTTCTGGTGCCAGACTCTTTCCCCCTTGCCTACAGATTCTGCATTCATATGCAGATATCTGTTTATAGAAATTATGATCTGGGAACAAGTGAAATGAAATTAGAAAGAGACGGAGTTCAGAAGATAGAAGAAGAAAAACAAACCACAAAGCCTCATAAAAACAGACTAAATATATAAACAGAGAACAGAGAATCAATGAGTTTTCTATATTTAGAAAGAACTCGACAGCAGCAGTGTTCATTACAAGTGAGCAGCCATGCTGTGGCCAACCAGTCCACCCTCCTTCCTCCCCTCCATGTCCTAGCCCAGCATGATAAAGGCCAATCAGGGGCCAGGGCCTGTGCCCATAATTGAGCTGATTTGCATAGCGACCCAGTGGTTGAAGCGATTAGAAGTTAATCCCGATTAGTTTTGGACATTGCTATTCACCATGCAGCCCCCTCAACACCCACACTCAGCCCAGCACTGCATTTGACCTATCTTATCTCGCAGCGCAGAGCCCTAACCCATCATCAGTGTGTGTGTGTGTGTGTGTGTGTGTGTGTGTGTGTGTGTGTGTGAGTGAGAGAGGGAGAAAGAGAGAGAGAGAGACTGTAGTGAGCTGCAACTACCACACAAATTCATATGCAATTTGAGTCAAATGCATTTTTAAAATGACCCTGAGGTGAAAAGATAAACATGGAAAAAACATTTTCAACTGCTCTACAAAATGGTTGGGAGCTCACAGACACACAAGGTTTTCTTAAGAACTGCAGTCTGATGATGTAAAACTGTAGTTTACTATGTCTTTATAATAATCTGTGCCGTGTTGTGAGAAGATGTCTCATGTCTGTGTGTTTTGTGAGGAGCTGTGCAGTTGTGCTCTGAGATAAATGCTAACATCAGTTGACAGTCATAGGGAACTGGGACAAAAACCAAGGAACTGACATGAAGATGTCAGATAAAAAGTTAAGGCATTGACAACATTACAATTTTATGATATTTTATAATAATCCATAGGAACACAAATGTCTCATGTATCATGGTAATCCATACATTAGTTGGATAGTAGAAGCACAAATGTCAGCATCATGGTGGTGCTAGAAAAAAAGTCAGGGAATCACCAAAATCATTAGAATTCAGACTCAGACTACACAGTTTTATTCCCGATTCACCCCTCACAACAATTGGACATTCAATCTGGTCTGGGATCTTGGTCTCTACCAACATTGTGCCCCGATTATGTGGGCCAACCTCTAAACGTACAACTATGCATCCTGCCTGAGGCTACAGCTGACCTCACAAACCTCACTAAGCAGTTAGACCAGATGCTTCACAGCAAACATTTCAATAGCCATCAAAATCTCTACAGAGTTCATCTTTAAACGTGTGTTCAGTTTGTTTCATGTGTTTGAGTAACAATGTGCTGGAAAGCTTCAGACTTTGCCAGTAAACCAACCAATCCAACAAATTCTACTAAACCACATTGTGCCACACCCAGCACTCATTCCAGAAAATCACCATGCTGAATCACCATGATTCTACAGTAACCCAGAACGGAAAAACCAAACACAGGACCTTATGCATTTTCTTTTTCCATGTTTTTTACTAGTTTCTGCTATATGATTGGAAGGAGAGGATGAGGTAAGGGGTATTCAGTTAATTGTAATCTCCAGTTATAGCGCTAACTTGTACACACTGGACCTTTAAACACAGAGTTACAATCAATCAATCTTCTCATCTCACGCTCACAAAAAAGTGAATACGTTCAGGTTGTGTTCCTGAAATGTTTAAATAGTCCTGGAGACGCAGATGGAGTCAAGGGACATTGAACAGGGATAAACCAGCCACTGTTTCATGTCTCTGTCTCTCTTTCTTTAAGCAAATGTATTCTCTCCGCTAGATAAAGAAGTGTTAAGATGTCTATCAGGTACCTTCCAACGATAGGATTCACAACACTGCCAACACCTGTGTCAAGTGGCACAAAGGTAACATTCTGGGTCACAAAGCCTGAAATTCAGTTATGATGGCCAAATAAATTAGAAAAGGTCAACATGGAAGTAGTACTTTCTGGAAAAATTCTAGAAAAGTTCGTACTCTGGTAAAGGGCCAAAAAGTGTGTGCTTGTCAATGTGCATGTGCATAGTAATTTGTGAACGCTCATGATGTGCTTGCATGAGCATATCTGCATGAGTGACTGCATTGCATTTGTACTGGTTTGCATGCCAGACTGGGTCTGATCAGGCCTTGTAAAAGCAGCTGTTGGTGCTTCCCATCTGTGACCCTTGTGGCATGAACATGACCCACATGGTGTCAGAGTGGCCCTGCACAGATGGGCATATCAAGACTATACAGGTACACAAGCAAGCCCTCAATGCCACACCAGACCTCCACACAGTCCTCCTGTAAGCCTTTGCTGAGGGTGTATAAAGGTCCAGTGTGTCAGATTTAGGGGGCTTGGTGGCAGAGTTGGAATATAATATTCATAAATAAGAAGATAGCTTTTTAAGTTGCATTTCATGGCCACTGTAGGTTCTCCTTCATGCTAGGAAGGAGAGGGTGATGCAATCAGCAGCTACACCACTAGATGCCACACGATCTTACACAATAGATCAGAGCTTCTTCTCTCAAACTAAATAGAGCTAGAAGAGAATAAAGCTCTGTGGAGTCGAGGGAAACGTCAGATTTGGTGAGATGCTTGATCCATTACCTTAATGACTGATGTGGTTGGGTGTGGTCAGAGGTGAGCTCTGTTGCACCTGTCACCACACCTGAGGGTGCTGTCAGGGTGAGATGACCCAACCTGGACTGTCTTCTACAAGACTACTTGAGGTGACCAAAACAAAGATTTTTCTGAGTTGCTTAAAGCTCCAAGAAGCTTACCCAACAACTCCCCTATTAGTACCAGCCTACAGGTCAAACAGTATTCAAATATCCACATGAGACAACAGACAACTGTACAACCATCCACAACAGTGGGTTTATACAATATATGTTAAGAAATATGGACCCCATTTTAGTCTCATTGTACTTTTGATGTATGCAGGAATTATTCTTGACTCATTATATTACCAATTACTGTTTATATATTACTGTGAATTAAAATTAACTGTTAATTTGATCCATAACATGATAATGCTGACCTCAGACAGAGACAGTGAGCTAAAATGAGTCTAGTTTTATAAAAAGCATGGTCATGAATTTGCATTGTTAGTATTGTACTGTTCCATGCTTTATGTGTAGTTTAATCTTTGTTTGCAGCCAGCGGCGTGGTCGGCTGTTGGAATGGTGTAGACACATACAGTTTGTGCGCACACACATATGCAGCAAATATGTGGAAATGTGTTTCTGTGTGCATGAAATGCATGTTTTGTAATCAAAGGAAATGGCACATTATGGATTTTCATATGATGACCATACATACATAACTCAACTGTGCCAATCAGCATCAAGGCTTACAGCGACTACTCACATGTTCGGGAAATGTTTCTCTAGCATACCTCATGTCACCTACATGGACGTCCTTGAGTGTGTGACTTAAAGAAGAGGAGGACCACTGCTTTCACCTCTTTTTCTTTTGTCTATGTTTTCTGGCTTGTGCTAAATAAAAGTACTCAGGCGGTGGAATAAATCTCCTCCACTTCTAATCTTGGCTCTTCCTTTATTCTTTCTTGGCAAATACAGCCAGTGCCATCATTCATAAGCATGATAGCTTATTTTCAAGTGAAACCAGTGTGTACCTACTTTGTCTGCTAAAATATAAGCTGCTCTATTGTCTAGAGCCACAGCCCTTCACATTGGAACTAGATAGATAGTATTTCTGCCATAAAAGATTGTTAATACAAACCCAGTACAAAAAAAGGAAAGAAAATGGGGAAAGTGAGGCACAGGATGAATAATGAATCAAAAAGGACAGACATCTGCAAATTCCATGCAATTATAAACTAAAAATTACACTCCAGTGCTTACTAATTTAACACAAATTATTCATTGTGTTATGAATATATTGCATCTATTATTAATAAAATGGCGAGGGGCATAAGGGAGATAAAAAACCCTCAAATATGATTTCAGCCCTAGAAACCACTATTTCAACTCCAAACCTGTTTTTCAGTGTTCATGGGAAATATTTCCACTAATTATTCAGATCCATGACTCTGTATCATTTACTGTACATGGTGAAGTCTTAAGGGAAGGAAGTCTCAGGAGACTTGAACAGCTGTAACCTTGAGTGCAATCCAATATAATGGGCCTGTAATACACTTGGTAAGGCTTCTAATGTTATGTTTTTGTTGAGGCTTTCTCAGGGAGGTATTGATTCAGAGATTTAACTCCATTGTCTCCATGACTTTTGAGCCTGTAGGCCTACATTGTGGTGCTGTTGCTATGGATACTGTTGTTCTATTAAATGTATGGGGTGAGTGTCGGGTAGGGAGATGATGTAAATGAAAATGAACCTGTGTTATCCTGCACACTAAATAAGTAGTGTTAGTAATCTGTCACCATAAATAAAAACAGAACGTTGATATCTGCTGAAGGATTTTACTTCTTACCACAATGTGTGACTGCATTGCAGTCAAGGTTCAGGAAAGATTGTGCTTCTACATGTAAATGAACCTCTGTTACATTCAGGCCCAAACAAAAATGGTACCTCTGGTGACGCATGTCCAGCAATGACTGGTTTGTTAAAGATGAAGTGGGGGAGCAGCCGTAGACAGTGTTTGTGTAATTACTAAACTCAGGTTCACACTTGGTTATGATTTAAAAAAACAAAAACATTTTGACTGTCCTTTTGATTTCAGTCCAACATTCGCTAAATGAAGCCAGTACATGGTGGATTACATGACACTTGATTTGCTTGTCTGTAAATCAGATTATGTTCATTTTGATCTTCATGCACTGACTTACGTTGTCTTTTGTGCTTATTTGATTGACTGGCTTTTATTCATTTTAATAGATTCCTTTTATGGCCCTAACTTTTAACTTTTTTCACCCGTTAAACACGTTGATTTATAAACGGATGGACGGACAGACGGACGGACGGACAGACAGACAGAGAGATGGAAAGACAGACAGAGAGACGGACAGAATGACAGACAGAAAGGCCATGCGACATGTCTGTAAAAAAGGGAAGGGGAAATAACACTTTACATAATGTTTCATGATGCATGATATTACTTTAAAATTAAACTCCTGTCTCAGCCTGAGGAATAATTTCCTGTTTAGATGTTGCATAGCAACTGAAACAGCAGGAATGGTGAGGCACAGAAACTATATTTCACGATATTTTAAAACAGAACTGCATGATTAAAATAAGTTCAAATGAGTGATGGATTAAGCAGAGCTTTTGGATCCCACGTTTATCAGCATGCACAAATAACACATATAGCCTTCGCTACTTAGCACTGCCCCTTGTTAGCAGGACATATAAAATCCACACAGCTCAATAAAATGCACGACAACAGCAAAAAATAATGATGCAAGAAAACTGCAATGAAACCCAACAACAAGCAGCAAATCATGTATGTATGCAGAGGTGTCAAAAGTATTCACATTCATTACCCAAGTAGAAGTATAGATACTAGGGTTTAAAGAGACTTCTGTAGAAATTGAAGTATCAACTCAAGCTTTTTACTCAGGTAGAAGTGTAAAAGTACTGGCTTCAAAAGTACTTAAAGTATAAAAGTAAAAGTAATGTAAAGGCATTAGGCATACTGTAAAGCCATCAAATGTTATATGCCCCGTGCCTCAGTGGCTAGTGTTCTACACGACCTCCCCCCAAAAAACATCAACATCAAGGCCATAATGACTAAAATGTTATATTAAAATGTATTGAAACATTTGGGATGCACTAGGCTACCTGTTCAGCCTTATATATGCCCAATGAAAATTAATGCATTTTAGTATAATGCAAATACATAAAAGAACCATACTGTATATGTGTGCTACTAAGCATTAACGTGTGTTTCATGGAGTGAAAGATATGATGACTAGTTATATGACTATAAGTAAATAAATATTGTAATGGTATACATTCTATGCTATGTATAACAGCACTATACAGTATAGTGCTGTCAAAATTAATGATTAATCCAAGTGATTCATCAAAAATAATAATAATAATTCAGATTTCTCTTGAGTCTCTGCTATGAACATTTTCGCAGTAGGCTACATAAATCATCTTATCAATTCACAGAAAAATACATCAAACAAACAGCAGCAGGATTAAATAAAAATCAGAGCGGCTTTTGCAGCCTTGTGACAGTTTCAGTGTGACGGTGAGCTCTCAGCTTTCTGTCATCACTACATACTGTTGATAATTGAAGAAGCTCCCAAACTTTACATCTGTCATGTATGTTAGAATACGAGATTTCAGCATTGAGGTACAATCAGGCTACATTCATGATTTTTTACCATCAAACTAACCAAAACCTTTTTATTGATTATCATTATAAAGTTTCAGGGCGTCTCACGTGTTGACTAAACTTTAACTGAGTCTCAAAATGACGTCATAGCTCTGTGAGGAGTCCATGCTCGCTGAGCACCTAAACTTTAGATCCCGCCCTGTGTGGGTCTTTACACTGTCATTGGTCAGGCGTGCACACACTGTAAACGATATCATTGGCTGTAGAGTGTGACAATCTGCCAATAAAAATCAGCCAACACTTTTTTGTTCTCCTCCATCTATGTTGATCTCATAAGTCGCCACTGTGAAGACTGAATGACTGAAATCGAGTAACGAGGTTGTTTTAAAAATGTAAGTAGTAGAAAGTACAGATGATTGCGTGAAAATGTAAAGAGTAGAAGTAAAAAGTCGTCTGAAAACTAATTACTCCAGTGAAGTATAGATACCCAAAAATTTTTACTTAAGTAACGTAACAAAGTATTTGTACACCTCTGTATGTATGTATGTTTGTAACACACACACATCTTGCTCTGCAGTTGACTTTCCTTGTGAATTGTCCCACAGTCACTAAATGTGGTGCATGTTTGTATGAACAGTCTTGAACATAATGAAAGTTTAGATCTTACCTGTCACTGTATGCAGCAGCTGTGGCAGCAGTAGGCTGGGCATATCTGTAGGCAGCGTAACCACCCTACAAACACACACACACACACACACACACACACACACACACACACACACACACACACACACGGAGATAAAATTGTGAATTCAGCATCATGAATATTGTACTTCATATCAGATAATGACACAATGAGACAGACCAACAAAATAAACAACAACAACAAAACACACACCATATGTAAGCAGACCCACAATCACAGCTCAATACATACATTTTTTTTATGAGGCAAAAAATCTGTAGACCCATTTTCTGGGATCTTTATATCAGGGCTGCAATCATCAGGGCTGCAGTGAAGAATTTTTAAATACTAAGATCATGAGTCCATCATGCCCAGAAATCATAACGAAGTCTATAAAATCGTTCATTTATTTTTTCAGCAATTATGTTGTCTTAAAGTATCCTCACAAAAATAGTACATGTATATTTATATTTAATAATTATAGTTCACATATGAACATGTTCTAATGTGTGAAAAATGTGATAAACCACCTGTGTGGTTTTTTTTCTGAGATATAAAACATTCAGCCGAGCCAAATAGTCGAGTTAGCCTCTAAGCTACCAACGGAGTGTGCACATATTACTGTAGAATGTAACTCTAATTGTTAAAGCCCCCAAATTCCCAGGAAGAGACCGAGGACATGACCTCAGTGTTTTCAGTGGTGGCTATAGCTGTGGTGAAAGCAGCCAATTAGCTGCCTGAATTCTGTAAATTAACCCGTGCCTCATGTTGAGCTGCTGAGCTCTGCAGGTCAGTCTGATAATAAGAAAAGTGTCAAATTATAGCTGAGGGCTGTGAAGAAAAGGAGGAAGACTAAAGCATGTAAAATAATAATCCAGCAGACCAAATGAAGAGCACAAAGGCACAGAGTGGGTGGAAACTCTGGTCCAGTCTAATTCAATCTGTGTTAATCTGGCGAGTCCATCAGAAGCTGTGTGATGATTCAACTCTCTGACAGTGTTACTTTGTTTTTCTGCTGCTGTTCAATCTCCGGAGGCTGGAGGTGAAAACATGGCTGCAGACAAACTGTGGTTGTGGCTGGCAGTGAAATCAGTTGCTGGCAAAGCTGACAAAGCCACAGGCTTTCATGCAATTATTGTTTGATTCACTGTCCACACACACACACACACACACACACACACACACACACACACACACACACACACACACACACACACACACACACACACACACACACACACACACACACTCACAGCTTTAAACCTGCTAACGTACACATCCGTGCACCTCTGGATCTGTGATGGTCATTGTATTCATTTAAAGGTTTCATTTTTTTAATAAACTGAGCACATGGGGCTTTTTTTTGGTTAAGATTTAAAATTGTTAAGAACAATATAATACTTAATTGCACCTTAAAATGTAAAGGAATAAGGAAATAAGTGTGAGTGAGGACTATCCATGTGTTTCTGTGGTTTATACATTATTAATCATATTTTTTTGTTTTTATTTTTATAACATCCATTATTTAGTCACAGTCTCCATTTAGTCACAGCTGACATAGAGACAAGCAACTTTTCACACCTGCAGTTCATTTAGATTCTATAATACAGCCCCTATTGTTATAACACACACACAGTATTATTATATCATATACATACTAATTTAAAACATGTATATTTTAGATTTTAGAATTAGATGGGATGCTGCAATGTTTTGCACGTTTGGGTTTGTTTTATTATTAGAATTTTTATAATACAATGGTTGAAGGAAATGAAATATTTATTCATTGTTTATTTTTAAGGGCCTGCGGTGCTTAAAATGATCTGCACGTGTTACATGCGTCAGTTATGTGTGTATCGATTTGTCACTGATACATTAATAAATTACTAAAATCCTTTTCAGAAGTAATATTTGCTTCATGACATGTATGTGGGACCAGCTGTGAACTAATTATTTGTTGTCTTCAATTATTGATGTGAATATGTATTTGTGAAGCGCTCTGTGCAAGTCTTATTGATGCCACTCTTCCTGTCGTGTATGTGGGGAGCTCGCTGTAGTCGTGTTTGTCAGCACTATGTCACACTGTAGTGCTGACATAGTGCGGCATACTGCATGACAGCGTTGTTTAGTGTCAGCATCACGGTGTCGTCTAATATACTCAGTGAATCCTGCACTGTCTCCAGACCTGCCAGATCACTTCCTTCCTCTACACATCACACGTTCCAACTAAAATACACCGACTCACATAGATGCATGCACACACACACACACACACACACACACACACACACACACACACACGCACGCACGACATGCCAGAAGCAGTGATCACACACACCAGTTCCATGTTTGACCAAATGACAGCATAATCAATATCTCTGATATGAAGGGTGTGACTTCATGATGAACCCACAGAACTATCACCACCTCCTTCTCTCTGTTTAACCTCTTTTAGCTCAGAGGCAACACATGTACTCTTTCCTGCTCTCCTAACTTTGTTTCCAACAGCAGCAGGAGCTATTTCCAGTGTCAAAGTTCTGATAAACCCTCAGCACACGACCTGCTCAGCACTAAATATCACACAGACACAGTTAGACAGAAGCTGGTGAACACAGAAAAGCGTTTAGCAGCTAAAGAGGCAGATCTTTTTCTCAGGAGTTGGTGCAGACCCAAACACCCACAGGCTTCATGTAATGAAGCATGTTTTGTTGCCCTCAAGTGGGCAGAAAAACAGCTTAATGCAGCTTAAATAAAAAGCTTTAGGTTGAACAGTACATGTTAGTATTGCAAAGCTACCTAGCTGTCCCATTTGTTTCAGTTACAGAGGACTTATTTTGACATTTTTACTGGTGCGCGTAGTGCGTGCAGCGACCTCGACAGCTGTAACTGGACAAAAACAAGAAAATGAATAAAACATTACAAACACATTCACCATATTGACAACACAAACAGTATGCGACATGCAGAAACATACTGCCAAAAATCAAAGAAACAAGTCAGACACGTCAGAGGTTAAAGACAAGCATGCACCGATGACTGAAACATGGCAATGAGCTTTGTATGTTATCTTTTTCAAAGGGAGTATAAGGAGAGTTTGTTAGTTGTGGTTTGCAAATACAACATTCAACGGTGGGCCCTCCCCCCTAGCGCAACAACATTATGAGTTCTTCTTTAATAAATGCTACGCCCTCACACTGTGCATGCTCTTATTGTCTGGGGGCAATACACCGCCCAGAAGCGCCACAAACACAGCAAAGAGCAGACACCACCACACACTTTACCAAGATTGATGATTGAGAGGGATTATTTTTATACGAGTCGAAACATTATTCTTTATTATTTTTGCTCTGCCTTTAAGTATTTTTAAATCATTAGTGTGGAGAGTTTGCAGAGGCAGACAGGAGAAGAGGAAAGCGAGAGGTGTGGGAATAGAACGTGAGTCATGGCCTTTTCATAGTCAGAGTCACCATGGCACTTTATCTCACAGTCCAGTACGAGCACTGTGGTCTGCTTTTTTTTATGATATTATAATTAAATCTGTCTTCAATACTATTGGAAATACTGGTCATACACATAACATTAATCTTGTACTCATTATGGGCCTGTTCACCAGTTCTAAGCAGAAGTGTGGACTCAAGTCCAGTCATGAACATAAAACCTGACAAAATTAAAAAGATGGTGATTCTGCTTAAATTAATAATAGTGACTTGTGACTTTGCTCAAGCTGTAGCCTCTTTATTGACTTTATTTTGTCCATAAATGTTAAAAAAAATTCTTTCTGCTCATCATCTTCCTGACCTTAGATTCAGTTGTAATGCATCGAGATCAGCCAAACACGATGCACGACCTGAGGGGAGAGGTGCACGATTACAGCATGCTGTGGTTGAGTAAAAGCAGAAGGCAACATGCAAAAAAAAAAAAAGTAAAATCTATTTCAGTAAGTAAAATAACTAATTGTGTCGCAGGAATAAAATACTGCACAGAGGCAAGGTTCATGATTGTACTTTTAAATATTGTAAAGTTGATTTGTTATGAATTCTTAAAAGCATTGATAACTTTTGTAAATGTACCAACTGTTCTCTGACTCTAGAACATGCTGACATGTTTATGACTTGACTTGGTGCTTCTTTGTCTTGACTCTAGGGTTATTGTACTGTAACGTGCAAAACAATGATATTATCTCTCTTTTGGTTTACAATGTGTGCTAAAAACGTGTAGCATTCATGTACTTTCTTATGTTTTCTTATGTGCAGTATGTTTCTTTCTATCTCTGTGTTTTTAGACTGGTGAAAGTGTTTTGATTAATGTGCTTTCAGACATTGCAGTGCACCATGCTCTCTCTGCCATCATGGGTGAGACTTCAGGTATATCTATCTATATATTTATCTCTTTTATTTCCACCACTTGTGTTTTGTTGCTGACTTTCAGGCTTGTTTTACTCTTTTTTTATGAATATATAAGCGCTTATATTCCAGCTGGGTAGTCTTTTCTGTTTTACTGACAGCAGGCAGACTGTCGGCTGTAAATGGCACATGGATGCCAACCCCTACTTTAATTTATCATAAAACAAAAGCCATTTTTCTCTCTTCCAGGCTCAGTGACAACTCCAGCGCTTCTCACATCATTTCACCTTCCACCCTTCCACGCTCTCTAACTGAAACAGTGTGTCTGTCCTGACATGAGCAATGTATTATTACCACTATAAACTGTGGAGGCGAGTAAGTGATACTTAGTGCGTTTGATGATGGGCCGTGGCAGGAAGATGAACAGGTTGGCTTGTGTTAGACACTAGCCACTGTGGACTGTCACTCCTGACTGAGTGACTAATGGCAACCCTACAGCTTTGCGTGTGTGTGTGCAGATTGTGTTTGGAAAGAAGACTTATAGTTGGTGTGTGTGTGCATACGGTCAAGGTCTGGCCACACACACACACACACACACACACACACACACACACACACACACACACACACACACACACACACACACACACACACACACACACACACACACAATCTCACATGAAGAGAGCTCCAATCCATCATATTTTCTGATTCATTGACGGATAGTAAGGCTGAGTAGGACACCTCTTCCTGTCAATCTATCCATCTTCAGTGACTTTCAGCATTGTCAGTGACTAGGGTTAGGGTTAGGCCCATACTCATGCTGTGGCACTGCCCTCTTACACAACAGTAAAGGTTCAATGACGAATGGTAACTTGAACATATTGTGATGACGTTTCTTGATAGAGTAGAACCTTAAATAGAACCCACTATTTAAATAAATTCAAAATCCTGTAGCTACCATGAACGAATTAAGACATGTTCCTACAAACAAACAATGATAGCAGACATTGCGTGTTTTATAATAACTCAGAGGGTAAATTAATTGTAACATAACCTCGATTCCACCACTAAAGCAATAAAGTCGTGTCAAATTAGTTTTTACAGGGGTCGGGCAGGGATACCTGCATTGATATTATCCATGAACAAGACTAGACTTATACCGTGTCGGTTACATGGCTAAGCTACCATCGACGATACTTGACCTTTGCAGAAGTGTGTGGAAAGTTGTGCTTCACTAACGGTAGTTAAACAATGATTCATGGATGAGGAAGCTTCAAGACTACATTCCTATCTCCAATGTAAGCCTGTTTCGAATAACGGCCCTGGCCACTATTAGAGAATTGATGTTTTTTGCTCTCTTTTAATCCAAAAGCGTAAACGTCTCTGGTATGACTGAGCTTTTTTTCATGTCTCATCTAATCTGCTATTTGAATTGACTGAACACTTCCAAAGTACCGCTTTTTTAATAAACATAAACACAGAATCAGGGGCTGTGGAGCCCTTCGCTAATGAATATTAAATGTTCTGATTGCAGCATGGCAGTCAATCCCTGTGGCAGGGGCACGGAGGCTAATGGGGAGGCATCGAGGTCGAATGTTATGGGAGCTATCTAACCACCTCCTCCACACACACAAACAGGCACGAACACACTGCATCATTAGTCTGCGTTTCCCTGAAGCCTCCACCATGTGTGTGTTTGTGGTTCTATTGTTCACCATTGCAGTGACTAATTAAAGCTTGAATTTTTTTTTTTGTCATTAAAAGTCTAAAACAGTGCGTGCATGTGTTTTAAACACCAATGCTCCATTTTTAAATCATGCTGAGATTTTTCATTTCTGAAGATGTTTTTTTTATCCTCAAAGGTGGCATTGGTTTGAACATTAAGAGAGTGATGAGATCTGTTACGGAAACACAGTAACACAGTATCTTTTTGAGTATCAGTTTCAAAATTTAACATATTATTATTTAACAAAGAAAATGCCTCATTGTGGTTAAAATTTCTCCATTGGGGTAAAAAAAAAAAATTGCAATGCATCTCATTAGTGCAGATTTTAGTTTAGCATTAATTATTCAGGAAATTTCACCGAGATCAAGATTAATTTTAAAAGAGGCCTAATAATGTGAAAACAAATATATTCATCAATATGGAGGTACACAGAGGCATACATGTGGCTATACGGATATGAATATCAATATTATATATATATATATATAAAGGATTGTGTATAAGATCATTCAGATTGGATTAACCCTGAAAATGAGAATTCTCATTTTGTGTGTCTACTGTAACATAGACCCAGCTAAATGAATTCTATATAGTTTACTTTTGTAAACAATTAGATTATTGTCAAAAATAAGATTTTAGTTCAAAGACATCAAACAGCCCAGTTTGATTGCAAGTAGGTCGGACCTGTTAAAACACTGTACAATAATTGGTAAGACATATTCTGAAAATGTTCAGAATTAATAAATCCTCCATCGAGATGATTAAACAGATGATAATTAGGCTGAATTTGAAGAAAAATAACAGGTATATTTATAGTTTATATAATATAACATATATTTAACATTTGCACATATTAATAAACCAGAATGAAAACAGACATTTACAAAGTAAAGATAATAAATTGACTTTGTGTTACAATAATTTTGTCAGAGTTTTTGTTTATTTATGAAATTACTGTTAAATTATCCTAAAACATATATATATATATATATATATATATTTTGATATTATATATTTTTGTGTCATCATTATTTCTGTGAGAAGTGTTACCACACATTTTTTCTATTGTAAGAGCTACACAGTTATTCACATCATTTCATTATTTGCCTGGAGGCTGGATATTGTAGCATGTTTCCATAGTCAGTGTTCAAATAAAATCATTTATAAATAATTTTTTTTCTTCTTTTCTTAATGTGCTCAGCAAACAGTGACCTTAAGCAGGAGCATCTGGCTTCACTGCCTATTGTTATGTTTCATATTACAGTTCAGTCGACTCAAAACATGAGTGAGTAGTTCGGCACATTGGAGAAAATAATGCCGCTTTCTAGTTACTGAATCAAATCATGACACGATGATCCAAACTCCCTACAGATTCCTATGAAAACCATAGCTTTCACCTGTGTTATACTGCAGTATATGTTTTGTGCCTCTTGGTTAGAGTGCAGCTCGCCTTGCTCACAGTGTCTGGTATGTTCATAGCCTATAGTCTCTTGGCTGGGGTCGTAATCTGATCTGAATGTGAAGCCATGTATGAGTATGGAGGGTTTGGGGGCTTGCATGTGCTTAGGAACAGGGCAGAAACAACAGAGATGGCGGTGTAGCATGCAATGTCATACCAGTAAATAATACTTACATAAATATCTGCACCATAAAATCCATCCTGGTAAACAACACTGCAGAGGATGCAAACACAAACAAACAGACAAACAAACACACAATAAAACAAAAACATCCATATTAGTGCATGTTGACATGCAGGCACTGGGCTAGCTACTGATCAACCCCCATCTCCACAATTCAAAAAGCAACTCCCGAAAAAACAGGGACGAAGACAAGAGGAAATACAGCAAGCACCCCCTGCTGTCTGCTCCCTAATGGCTGGGTAAGGAGGCTGGGAAGGTCCAAAAACACCTTCTAATGAGGTGAATTTGCATGTTTAAATGTTTGTGAGTAACAAATCAAGATACAGCAAGTGCAATCAGCAGTATTAGATACTGAGGTTAATATTTTAAAAAGTAAGAATATAAAGTTTTTAATAATTTTTTTTAGCATGATGACCTAATGCAAGCCACTGGAGACAAAAAAAAAAGAACATATGGCATTCATTTAAAAGTTTAATTATTTCATTTTTTTTTTTTTGTTTCTCAACATTTTTCATATCATATGCCAAAAGATTCTGAGGATTAGAAAGAACATTCTAAAACAGATGTCAGGGAGTGTTTTTTTAATGAGTACATGAAGTTCAAACTTGTTGTTTAAACTTGGCAAGTTTAATTCTGGAGTCCTAACTAAATCTCAAAACTGTCTTTGAAATGGCATAGATCACTGTGGTAACTTATGCTGTAGTTAACCTCAGCAGAGGATCAGCTCATGGAAAAAAAGGAGTCATCATTCCCTGACCCCGACGTGGACATAAGAACTGACTTTACAGCAAAGTCACAAGTTACCCAAAATGAGTCATTTTCTGAGTTCCAGGCTTTCTGCTTCCACTCTGCTGTTAAAAAAGAGCTTCTAATAAATTTCAGATCGACCTCATCGGGCATTAGCAACTTTTCTCCTCCTCTCTCTCTCCTCTGCTTTGGCAGCAAACAGTCTGACATTAGTTCAAACTTTATTATGTGCATGACATATTCAAAATAGTTGTAAGAAGCAAAACACACTCACTCTGTACTCAAGACATGTATTTAATATTTGAAAACAATATCTAACGTTTCTAAAGCTTCACATGATCATACTTAAGCTGGATGTTAAGCAGCTCTGTGATACCAGTTAACCAGGTAACCCAAAGAGAGACACACTGAGGTGGACCTGCTTCATAATATATTTTAATGCAGTGCAACCTTAGACCAGTTATCCGTAATATACTGTATGTACAATAAAACATAGCCAAATGTCAAAATGTACCATTTAACCATTTAAATGCAGTATCGCGGCCTCCAAGACTCACAGGAAATAGACCAAGAAAGTAACTAACTGCCATTAGTTCAGTTAGGTGTGTGGCTATTCAGGTTTCAAAATATTAACAATTAGCTGAGAGCACCTAAAGAAAACTCTTGGGTGTAACACCCATCATACCACTGGTTACTAGAGATAAAGTTGCCAAACAACATGTGACAAATTTCATTACTGTGTGTGTTTTTGTCCTGATCTGCGGTGGAATTCTTCGTCTGATGATATGCACTTGCCTATGGCTATTAGTCCTTAGATGCAACCCCTCCCACTCTCTGCAGTGTACGCATGTTTGTTCGTGTGATGAGAGAGAAAAAAAAAAGCATTTCTGATCGAGCTCTACTCTTCTAATAAAATGAGCAGGTTGCTGCTGTCAGCACTGCATTATGATGGAGATCCATTTAACATGAAGAGCTCCTCAGAGGACCAAGCTTCCAATTTCAGCAGCCAATAGACAGTTTTCACACAGTTTGTGCTATCTCTGTTAATCAGTAACTTCTCAAATGTCAAGGTGGCCCAGAGAGCCGTTTGACTCATTAAAAAGTATTCTGTGGGAGTGCAGCAGAGCTACATGCACATATTGACTTACTGATATTATAGGCTGTCATATCAGACGCCCTTACAAACATGAAGGAACATTTTATGAACACACAGACACAAAGCAAACTTGCTTTCCTAGCTGTGTCACAGGATTTTTTTGGAGTCGTCTCATCCCCACTCGAGACAGTTTTAATAAAAATACATCACGGTCCAAATTAATAATTCACCATCCGACTGCCACCAGGGCAATTAAGTGGTGCTGCAGCATTAATGAAAGTACAATCTGTAGCACATATCTCTTTGTCAATACTATGCCAGAGTTTTCAGCCAAACACCTATCGTCCTCATCGTATGTGATGGATTCTGTGCTGCGGGAGATGCTCACAGTGACAGTGTTCCTAGTGGGGAATGGTACTATTCCTTCATCCAAGAGAAAGCCTTTAGAAAACAGCACTTTTTTTCAGAAGCTGCTGTGTTAGATGAGGTATATAACTTATAGTCCATATATTTTCAATTTAATAGTCCATATGTAAGCCTACACAGACAACCTTCAACAATATAAAACTCTCATCTCAAAAACTCCACCAACCCCATGGCTCTCTTTTCCACAATAAGTAAACTTCTTAAACAAAACTTCAAAGCCCACGTCATCTCAACGACCCGTTGAAGCCATTTTAATCTAGCTCTCATTTCTCTCACTTTGAATACTCCCTTAAAATCACAAGCACTGCCCACTCCTGGTTAAGGTCTTACTTACACATTAGCACAACATTTACAACTGCAGATCCTCCACCACTCCTCTGTGTTAAGGTGTTCCCCAGGGCTTGGTTTTTGGTCCTCTCCTGTTTATCTTTTACATGATCCCCATTGGTACTATCATAAACTTTCACTGTCTTTACTTCCACTGCTAATTCCAGCTCTGCATCACTAAATCCATCATCACTGCAATTCATTTCACTTTGACCAACTCACTCAATGAAATGAAATCACTGATGCAAGCCAACATCAAACTAAACTATGACAAATCAGACATAATCATCATCAGTCCCAAATTCCTCACATAACCCACTCACAACCTCTGCTCCACCATCAATCCAGAACTGCATTTTTCTACCTAAAAAACATCATTCTCCCATCGCTCTCCTGCTCTGCTGCCAAAACCTTCATCAAATCCAAAACAGACTACTGGAACAGCATTTTATATGGCACATTATCTAAAATTCCTCCACTGACTCTCTGTCCCACAAATGATCCAATTCAAACACCTTCTCCTTCTCTTAAGGCATCCAATAGAAAAGTAGAAAATAGAATAGAATAGAACAGAATAGAATAGAATAGAATAGAATAGAATAGAATAGAATAGAATAGAATAGAATAGGATAGAATCGACGCTTTATTGATCCCTCAAAGGGGAATTCTTTTTTTCACTCTTTCACTCAAGTTTTTTTACATGCATTTTTACCCAAAATACAACCACGTACACACAAAGGGCTCATAGACATGCAAATGTAGAGAGAGATGGTGGAGTGATGGGCAGCCACACAGAGCGGTGCCCTGAAAGCAGTTGGCCTTGCCTTGCTGAAGGACACCTCGTCAGTGCCCAGGGGGCAAACTGGCACCTACCAGTCCAGCTTCCATACTTTTGTCCATACTTGACTTAAACCGGTTCCCAGGGCGTCCTTATGGACTGGGGTATTGCCACCCAAAATCGTCTTCTCTGCTACCTCACCGACCTCCTTCATCACCACACTCCATCCGGCAGCCTCTTCTACTACCAACCTCCCGTCTCTATCACTCAGAACGAACCATTGGACTTGGACATTGGACAAACACATCCGAGACTGCTCTGATCTATCTGTGTCCAAATCCTGATTTACAACTCACCCCTTTAAGTACTGCTGTTAATGTGGGATAAATATTGTGTTATATATTTTTAGTGTGTTGTTTTCTGTCATTTTTGATTCATATAAAGTGAAGAAGCTCTAGTATTGGATCTGTGTGGATTGATGAGGTGATTTTATATTAATAATAATACATGAGAAAATGTCACATTTCAAATCATTTTGTTCTGCCCTGTTTCTTTGCAATGGTTTAAGACTGGAGGATTAGGGCCACGCTTTATCTCAAATCACTCAACTCCTAATATTCGTAGAACTGTAGTGAATAAAATCTTACATACAATTTCTCACATTTTCTTTAGCAAAGTTTTTGGAAATTAGGTCAAAATTTGCACCACATTTGGAAAGTAACCTGATTAATGTGAGGTGGAGAAAAAATCCTAAATCCATAAATAGACTCCCAGCCAGCCTCCTTGGTGTCCATTTGATTGCAGTCATAAAAATGTTGTTATTTCTTCTTTTTACTCGGTACAATTCAGTTTAAATTCAAGTGGAGAACCTTCCATTCCACCGTGAACACAGCCTCGCTCAATCACACCACAGTACAAGGCCAAATTGACAGTCATTTCCCATTAGTCCGTGCAAAGGCACATGTCTTGGAGCATGCCCGTTGGTTGATTCAGCATGCTGTGGAAGTGGGGAAGTATGTTATCGCTGTGAGGCGATGCTTGCATGCACTGCTCCACTGACTCTGAGATTCAGGACTTGCCATTGGATAAGGAAAAGAGTGAAGGAAAGACCAAAGAGGGAGAAATGACAAAAGGACAAGAGCAAGAAAGGATTCTCACCCTCCGTAAGCTGGAATGTGGGGAGGAGGAGCAGCTGCCCTGAATGTGTTGTACACAGTCCTTCCTCGACCTCGTAGGTGGGCTCCTCTGTACGCTGCTGCTGCACTGGCTGCTGGATAAGGAAAACCTGGTACTGGAAACAAAGAACAAAAAAATGATGCCCACCTTCCCTGAAGTCACAATGTCCCAGAAGGAATGCAGAATTTACGCTTATGTCAGGCCATTTAAGTAGTGTTCAGTGTCTGGTGTAGCACAAAGAGCTGTACACCTGTAGTCAACATTAGCATTTGAATCCTGGAGAGAATGTGTAAAGTATTCCCCCATTTCCAGTTGTGGAAGTAAAAATGTGAGGAGAAAGACAGAATAAAGAGAAAGAGAGTGGCAGTTGAGTGGAGCTATTGCAGTGGTATTGTTATTAACCTATCATTAATCTAAATGGAGGACGACTGACACAAAGCTTAATTTGAGAGCTGGGGTGAGTGAAGGTTGAGAAGGAGATCGAGGTGCTATTTCCAACCCTAATTATACATCTCTTCAAAAAGGAGATCTAATAAAAAGCTAATAGAAACAGTGAATCATTCATTGACCTGATGAAAAATGGAAGCTTTGAGCCGAAGGATAAGAGTTTCTCAAAGAGAGACAAGGAGAGGAGTGAGGCTGGTAATTGTTCCTATTCATCTTTTGTCACCTTGATTTTAGGAACGAGTGGCCTGGCTACACTTAAAGTCACCATGATGACTCTTCCTAACACTACACAACACTCTGCTCTGTGGGTGATACGGCGTAAATAAAAGGGAGTGCTTGGCATCTACAAATCACTCCGTAAACAGTCGAAAAGGGATTGTCCATGTTGGCTACTACTGCACCAATGTATTGTGTTAAAAAGAAAAAGACAGAAATGAGATGTCTGGGTTAATGCCAGAGCCGAGTAGCAGCTTCAGGTTTGCACAATTCTCAAGTAAAGTCACAAGGGTTCATAGTCAAAATGCAAATCTGCATGCTGATCATATAACCCCTTTTCTTTCTTATCAAGACATTTCTCACCACAACAATAACAGCATCAGTTGTTTCTTAAAGCCGCATTGTGTCATTTCACTTCCTTCCCTTTGATGTACTGTGAAGTTTTTCCTCACCACAGCTGCTCATATTTACTACAGTGGGATTACACTCTGAAACTGGGGGCAACAAATCACAAACAAAGAACAAAGTTCCCAGTCAAATAATCTAATAATCAGTTATACTAACTTTAACTCCAGAAATGCAAAGATGTCACAGCAGGCAGGGTTTGAACTTCTTTCTTAAGCTCCATAATATCATCCTTCACATAGACTTACAAACCATGAATGAGGAAAGATGTTCAGAAAAGCTATAAACACTTTCACCTTCAGACATGGTCAGAGGACTCCTTTGTCTGAAGCATACTGAAACCTTTAAAAGAACCTGTTTGTTTTCCTGACAAGCAATTTCTTTTGTGCCAATAACAACCATCCTTTCTCACGAGTAAAGACAAGTATTGTGTGTTTAATGACTGTCTAACTTTGACACTAGAAACCACTGTTCACACCTTGTCTCCTACAAACAGGAGCGTCCAACTTCTACTGTGACCATCATTTTTTAATGTTGAGTTAATTAATTACTTAATTTTAATTAAGTTAATTAATAACTAGGAAATAATTTCAATATTAGTATTGGTTGTACACTATTATATCAATTATCAACTCCAAAATGTGAGTAAAACCATATTGTTACAGTCCTGAGTTGGGTTGGTAATAAGCACATTTTGAGAAGCAGGGTACAAAAGTCAACAAACAAAATCTGACTATGTTTTTTTTGACATTTGACAAAGAATCTTAGCGCCTGATGAATCTTAATCATCTCTGCTATGAATCATCTGAACCTATTAACCACAAGAACAGGTCCTGGCCCCTGTACCCTGAATGGCTGTAATAATAACATATTAATAGGACATAAAAGCACAAATTACTAATGCGGATGATGCCTGAAGAGCTTCTACGCTCTGTGCATGTGTGCTCATACAGCACACACACACATACACACATATATATGCCCCAATGGTATTTTGGGTACTTTAAAGGTGAAACAAAGGTAAATCAATACGGAGCCATTTTGTAATTAAAAGAATGTGGGGGTGAATTAGGCAAACGACTGTCTGGAGAAATTGAAAATATTGATTTTAATTTACAAAATATATTTCATACCTTTTAATGTCCTAATGGACAATTAGATTTCCTTCTGTCTTGTCCTTTGCTTTCCTTAACTCCCCCTCTTTTCTGCTACACTCTTTTATCTGTCTGTGCTCCTCTTATCACAAAATCCAGGTATTTTTCACCTTAATGGCTATGCTTAATGACAGGGTTGGGTGATGGTTAAACGTTGGGGGAGGGGAATGCTGGGATGGCCGAGATGAAAATGGCTTGTGGGTGGCAGTGGGAGGCGGGGGGGTTACAGAATGTGTGTTTGTTTTGCAGCACACATGACAGTCTGTTGTTGCATTTGAGCAACTCAGCATAGTTCTAAGGCTATAAACAGACTTTGCCTGGTTGCATGTTGCTTGGAAGGATAAAGAAAAAGGAGAGGTGATGAAACTTCAAATAAAAGGGGGGGAGAAAATGAAGATGTCGAAGAAACTGAAAAACAAAACGAATGAGGAGGAGGAAGATAAGGACAGAGGAGATGGTGACAGAGGGAGAAGGGCATGTCCTCCTACCTGCATAGAATTCTGGGCTGTAGACAGCGCTGACCACTGGATTTAACTTCCAGCCTGAAACAAGGCAAATGAGTAGAAAGAGACAGGGGAGGGAGCAGTGTTTTAATGGGATTCATTTAAACACCCTGAACGCTCTACACTTTCACCTCGCCGTGTAATGGATTTGGATATTTAGAACACATTAAGGTCACATGAACTTTGAATCCATTGACATTTTATATTCATGCTGATATAAATGACATATATACAGCTTATTTTTACTGGCTAATATTTTAGCCCCAATTACATTTTGAAGACATAACAAAACAGTTCAAACATATCTGGACAATTGTCGCTGACAACAAAGTAAAATTCATATTTCATATTGAACAAATCTAAGTCTAGCCAACTCACAGCACTTGGTATAAAGGCTACAAACAGCATGTAGACCTACATGTTCAATATCTATAGTTTAGCATGATAGCATGCTAACATTTTCTAATACTGTAGCAGTATGTAATTAGCAATATGGACTGTGTATTAGTTTTCAGTATTAGAGTTCATATTAATAATTCATATTAATCAAAGTATATGGATAAATTACTTTTTTGACCTGATGATGATGCTAGATCAAATGTTGAAGGATCCTGATTACAGTGTTGTCATTTCAAATCATACGACATATGGTAATCTGTGGAATGGTCATATATTCATCTTTTTCTAGAAATATATATTGGTCTCCTTATATGTAATACAAGTTCTATTCAAGCCTGTGATGTAGTTTCATCCAAATAAGTAATAGTTGTGTTGTGAAGTGAAGACAGCACACTTAGATTTTGATATAAGACTACAAATTATTTGATTTTTGCATATATTGTTAAATTGATACACAATAGGAAATAGGAAAATGTGATCTAAATAGTATTTTTATTTCATCTTGACTTTAATATGGAGGGAGATTATTTTTGAAATAAAATACTTGATGAACATATTTTAGTAGACATAGCCTGAGTTAGTTACTGCACATCCTCCAGTAAATCCTTTGTATCCAGTCGCTCTGATTAATGATGAAGCTTAATCTATCAAAGCTATCATACAGGTCTAGTAATAGTTTTCAACACTGATGCATCAAAATATATTCATGATTTACACACACACACACACACACACACACACACACACACACACACACACACACACACACACACACACTGATGATGATGTGATGAATTAGGTAATCACATGTTACACACAGTCACATGTTGTTACTGGTAAGACCCAATCAAGAAGTTAATGTGGGTGTTTGCAAGAGTTTTTATTTACGCCTGTGCAGTCAATCCTGGACAATCCTGGAGTTTTCAAACTAAAACAGGGCACACATTGTTTCTAAAATGTCCAGAACCATTAGCTTGTAGCCTAAATAAGAACATGTCTGTCTTGCTTGCTTACATCCTTAGCTCCTTCCTCACCTTCTTCCCTTTTCCTCAAATTGGGATTTATTTGGCTCTTGCACCGGATAATTAACATGGACTGACTAACTGAACATTTTCTTCACTTCATTATGCAGTTTGACGTGTTGTCGATCTGACTCATGCTTGCTTTCTGGTGGCCATTTTTCTGTCACTATTAATATGACTTTGGCACAGAGAGACGATTTCTCCATCTTGAATGTTGTCCCCAAAAGTTCTGAGTGGTTGACAATCTTTCCTAACAAGGACAGCAGCCATCAGCGAGCATGAAACCAGATGTTTTTAGATTACAGAAGAAATCTGAGTAGGCTGTGATGATGTAATGTGGACACTGAGGCAAAATCCAAGAAGGACCTGTAAATGACCCTGAGTAAATGTTTTGAATCTTGACAGACAGTTCCTCTCGCTGACTTTTATAGCTGGCAAGCAGGGCTGGGTAGTAACAGATTACAATTAACACACATTAAAAGGTTTTTGAAGAAATTAGTACTACTCATGTTCCTATCTACAAACTGTATGCTATGTAGTAAGCTAGCTTACATGAGCTAATTTAATTTTCAGGTTTAACTTTAATATTTGATGTAACTTATACTCTTGCTATAGTGGACCGTTCAGTTCCAATATCAACATGTTACTTTCATAATTTCAATCACACCCTCAAAATATTGAAATAGAAAGTAATGTGTACTTTGAGTAATTTATTAGAGTTTTTTATTTTTTAAAAATAAAAATAATTACCTGAGTAATTTTTTCATGGGAGTAATTGTTTTTACTGATTGTTGGAACAGGACAAAGACTAACCTAAGTTTTTTGTGTAATGTTAATTTTATGATGAATTAACAAGGCAGGCAAACAAACGGTCATAATCTTCTGTTTGTGTAAGAATATTTACTTTCTTGACATCCTGACAGTCTGAGGCTACTGTCGGACTATCACATGTTTAGGTACATTATTATATTTATTGCAAGACAGGTCAGAGCTAGCTGGTTAGCATGCTAACTTCAGAAGATATCTCTGCAGCACAGATGTTTTATCTCTTAGATAAAGATCTGAAGTCTGAGTTGGACACTCCAGAACAATAGTTAAACTTAGCTGCTATTTGTTAATTAAGCCATTTGTGTGTAGCTTGTTGGATAATTGTCTAGTGGACAACAAATCTTCTCCCCATTTGCAGGTTTCTTGCAAAACGCATCAGGTTTTGTGCCAGCATTTCACTGTGTTTAGCTGCACAAGCTTTCCAGGACCTACTGCAGAGAAACATCGCCACAGCATGATGCTGTCACCACCATGCTTCATCATGGGGAGGCTGTGTTAATGATGATGTGCAGCTTTGGCTTACACCAAACATGGAGTTTGGCCTGACGGCGAAAAAGCTCAGTATTGCTCTCATCAGATTATTGAAACTTCCTCCAGCTGACCTCCAGGTACCTGCTTCAAACTGGAGCTGAGTCATGGCACTTTTGTAAAGAGTGGCTGAATCTCAAATTTGAGACTGTGAAGCTTTCAACTTGTTCACAGTTGTCACAGGTCGTCACAGTTCTCTTGGTGTCTTCTTTACAGCTGTATTTATACCACAGACACAGCTGTATTTATACCACAGACACATCTGTATGTAAACCACAGACACAGTTGTATTCATACCACAGACACAGATGTATTTATACCACAGACACAGCTGTATGTATATCACAGACACAGCTGTATGTATACCACAGGCACAGCTGTATTTCTACCACAGACACAGCTGTATTTCTACCACAGACACAGCTGTATTTATACCACAAACACAGCTGTGTTTATATCACAGACACAGCTGTATTTATACCACAGACACAGCTGTATTTATACCACAGACACAGCTGTATTTATACCACAGACACAGCTGTATGTATACCACAAATACAGCTGTGTTTATACCACATACACAGCTGTGTTTATATCACAGACACAGCTGTATTTATACCACAGACACAGCTGTATTTATACCACATACACAGCTGTATTTATACCACAGACACAGCTGTCTGTATACCACAGACACAGCTGTATTTATACCACAGACACAGCTGTATTTATACCACAGACACAGCTGTATGTATACCACAGACACAGCTGTATTCATACCACAGACACAAATGTATTTATACCACAGACACAGCTGTATGTATATCACAGACACAGCTGTATGTATACCACAGACACAGCTGTATTCATTCCACAGACACAGATGTATTTATACCACAGACACAGATGTATTTATACTATAGACACAGCTGTATGTATATCACAGACACAGCTGTATGTATACCACAGACACAGCTGTATTCATTCCACAGACACAGATGTATTTATACCACAGACACAGATGTATTTATACCACAGACACAGCTGTATTTATACCACAGACACAGATGTATTTATACCACAGACACAGATGTATTTATACCACAGACACAGTTGTATGTATACCACAGACACAGCTGTATGTACACCACAGACACAGTTGTATCTATACCACAGACACAGCTGTATTTATACCACAGACACAGATGTATTTATACTATAGACACAGCTGTATGTATACCACAAATACAGCTGTGTTCATACTACATACACAGCTGTATTTATATCACAGCCACAGCTGTATGTATACCACAGACACAGCTGTATTTATATTACAGACACAGCTGTATCTATACTACATACACAGCTGTATTTATATCACAGCCACAGCTGTATGTACACCACAGACACAGCTGTATTTATACTACAGACACAGCTGTATTTATATCACAGACACAGCTGTATTTATACCACAGACACAGCTGTATGTGTACTACAGAAACAGCTGTATGTGTACTACAGACACAGCTGTATTTATACTACAGACACAGCTGTATTTATACCACAGACACAGCTGTATTTATACCACAGACACAGCTGTGTTTATATCACAGACACAGCTGTATTTATACCACAGACACAGCTGTGTTTATATCACAGACACAGCTGTATTCATACCACAGACACAGCTGTATTCATACCATAGACACAGCTGTGTTTATATCACAGACACAGCTGTGTTTATATCACCAACACAGCTGTATGTATACCACAGACACAGCTGTATTTATACCACAGACACCGCTGTATTTATACCACAGACACAGCTGTGTTTATATCACAGACACAGCTGTATTTATATCACATACACAGCTGTATTCATACCACAGACACAGATGTATTTATATCACAGACACAGCTGTATTTATATCACATACACAGCTGTGTGTATACCACAGACACAGCTGTATTTATACCACAGACACAGATGTATTTATACTATAGACACAGCTGTATGTATACCACAAATACAGCTGTGTTCATACTACATACACAGCTGTATTTATATCACAGCCACAGCTGTATGTATACCACAGACACAGCTGTATTTATATTACAGACACAGCTGTATCTATACTACATACACAGCTGTATTTATATCACAGCCACAGCTGTATGTACATCACAGACACAGCTGTATTTATACTACAGACACAGCTGTATTTATATCACAGACACAGCTGTATTTATACCACAGACACAGCTGTATGTGTACTACAGAAACAGCTGTATGTGTACTACAGACACAGCTGTATTTATACTACAGACACAGCTGTATTTATACCACAGACACAGCTGTATTTATATCACAGACACAGCTGTGTTTATATCACAGACACAGCTGTATTTATACCACAGACACAGCTGTGTTTATATCACAGACACAGCTGTATTTATACCACAGACACAGCTGTATTCATACCATAGACACAGCTGTGTTTATATCACAGACACAGCTGTATTTATACCACAGACACCGCTGTATTTATACCACAGACACAGCTGTGTTTATATCACAGACACAGCTGTATTTATATCACATACACAGCTGTATTCATACCACAGACACAGATGTATTTATATCACAGACACAGCTGTATTTATATCACATACACAGCTGTGTGTATACCACAGACACAGCTGTATGTATATTACATACACAGCTGTATGTATACCACAGACACAGCTGTGTTTATATCACAGACATAGCTGTAATTATACTACAGACACAGCTGTGTTTATATCACAGACACAGCTGTATTTATATCACAGACACAGCTGTATTTATATCACAGACACAGCTGTATTTATATCACAGACACAGCTGTATGTATACCACAGACACAGCTGGTGCACTTATACCTATATATTGATAAACGACCCCCTTGCCTACACACATGTGATCTTCATTAAATTAATGTGATTCCATGGCGTATCTTGTCCAATGTACGTAATGTTTCGATGTATCTTGTAATAAACTTGTTAGATCTGTTTTCACCTTGACATTTGACACAGAAAGATTAAGTCGATGTTGATTCATTCAATGATGGAAAAATAATAAAACATAGAGACATACTCACCATTTGCATATGGGTTGACAGTCTTCTTATTTGTCATTACTCGGGCTGTTGCATTGTTGACCTACAGCAAATAAAGAGAAGTCCATGAGTTATGACACGTCCATGTTTGTAGTAAGTGCTACACTTGTTAGAATAAATGTGCATGCATAGTTTCCTTATGTAATAAACAAAGAAAGCAGTACACTGTCTCATGGCAAACACCCATGTCATTTGTGTGTTTTCCAAACTGCATTCAGAAACACTTAAAAAACACATCCAAAACAAATCAGATTTCTTTCTCATTTGCATTTTTTCTATCTTCTAATCTTTTCCAGCATGCTCTCCCCAATTATAGTGACATTTCAATAACATACAGACAAAAGTAAAGAAACAACAGATGCACTTGGCTAAATGGTGTTTTGTAAATGGATAGATGCATGCGGTAGGGAGGAGGGGGAGAAAAAAACAAAGAAAATGTAATTGGGGGAAAGGGAGAAAAGAATATGTTGGGAGCATTATGCAACATCAAGTCAACCTTAAAACGTGAGAAGAACTGTTGTGATGAAAGCAACACAAAGCATTCACACTCAGACAACAGCCTCTCGAATTCATTGCAAGAATAATTATTAAGGTAAAAAAACAACCAAAGAAAACAGATGTACTAAAATAAACCAACAAAGTCAATCAATCAACCAATCAAATCATTCCAAATTCAAACAACAGCTAACGGGATAAAATAAAAGAAGGGTGCATTGTTTGATAAAATAAAATAAATTAATAAATGGGTTTCCAACAATCTCAGATAGATGTGCAAACGAATTCATATCTCAGTCAGTATCGCTCGCACACGCAGCTTCAGGAGAACACTTAGTGAATGGACACGCACGCCGACACGCAAGAAAATATGTATGTCAATATACAGCATCAACTCAACCACAATTCAAAAAGAAATGTCACGTGAGTTTTAGCGTTGCAAACGTTCCAAAGAGAGAGGAAGAGAGAGAGGAAATGCTGGCAGAATGGCTTGCTCGCCCACACTTACCATTCCCAAACCTTTAGGCCCCGCCCACTTGTTTGTGTACTGTTACCGTTGTAACAACTGTGTTGGATGGGGCCCTACACAAGCTACCATTGGAAGGATGGTGGGGGAAGGGAGGGATGAGAAAGGAATAAGCAGCATCTTACTCAGGTGGCCAAGAAAACGTTGCAATCATTCCACTGCACAAACTCTCTCTTTCAGCTCTCTCTATACAAACAGCTAGCTGCTTTCTTAAAGCATAACTCCGACCATTTTGTCCAAAAAAGCTGTCCTCACCCATCATAGTGATTGATTTGGAACAAAAACATCTCATTTGCTTCACTACAGAGATAATTATATATTGTCTCAGCTCTCAAATAGAGTCCTAAAAAATAAGCAACCAGTCTGAAGGCATAGAGTGTGTTTTTAAAACACATAGTTTCATTGATCTGTAATGAAATACAAAATATGGAAAAGAAATGATCTATCTTATAATGTTTTGAAGTGACCTGGGCCTTTACTATGGGGGTAATTTTGTCTCAAAAAGATTTGAATGCGTACAATATGATTTGAATGCGTACAATATGATTTGTATACATATGCATACATTTATAAATATCCAAATACAAAATACAAATATAAAAATGTGACATACAAATAAATAAACGAATTTGTATAAATAAATGTGGATTTGTAAATATATTTTCGAGATTTGAAAATAAATGTCCTTGACTTTGTGTGTGGAGTCAGCATTTGTGGATCCATTTTTTGCATTTGTGGATCCATTTTTTGCTTTTCTCGCGATGACGTAATTTTGAGACAATCCTTCCGCTCACCAGATTCACAAATAAATGCCACCAGATTTGAATACAAATAGCGGTACACCCTTCACCGAACATCCAGCAGATGGCAGTGTTGTGCAACGGTGCAGACCAAGGTACTTTTTATTATTCTGTTTCTGGACATAATGGAGAGAAGCTAAAACCAGAAACGACTGTTTTTTTCGTTTTTTCGTTTTTGATAAAAAACGAAAAAACGAAAAAAAATTCGGCTCAATTTCTCGTTTTCTGTTCCAATCACCAAAAACAAAATTTCCACTACCATATTCCGTTTTAGTGGTGGGCGGGGCTCGTACGCTTCTTTGCCCGGTACTCTTCAAAATAAAAGTTCTTCCGTTTGACAAAGTTATTTCTTTATTAAAGAGTGACCAAACGTCCTCTTTTGGCCGGACATTTTTACGTCCTGTCTGGGGCTCCTGAGGATTTTTTTCTTTATAGGTTCATGAAAATGTCCGGTTTTCAATTGACTGACGCTTTGCACAGACTGTCCTGTGTGTGGACCTGCGACGTGCACACTGGCTCAATTCGTGGCATCGGCATCTAGTAGTGGCATTTCCCGGAAATGCCACTACTAAATACCACTATCTGAGGCACATGCCGCTAACCTGTAGAGGCAGATGCGTTTTTTCGTTTTTTATCAAAAACGAAAAAAACAGTCGTTTCTGGTTTCAGCTTCTCTCCATTATGTCCAGAAACAGAATAATAAAAAGTACCTTGGTCTGCACCGTTGCACAACACTGCCATCTGCTGGATGTTCGGTGAAGGGTGTACCGCTATTTGTATTCAAATCTGGTGGCATTTATTTGTGAATCTGGTGAGCGGAAGGATTGTCTCAAAATTACGTCATCGCGAGAAAAGCAAAAAATGGATCCACAAATGCAAAAAATGGATCCACAAATGCTGACTCCACACACAAAGTCAAGGACATTTATTTTCAAATCTCGAAAATATATTTACAAATCCACATTTATTTATACAAATTCGTTTATTTATTTGTATGTCACATTTTTATATTTGTATTTTGTATTTGGATATTTATAAATGTATGCATATGTATACAAATCATATTGTACGCATTCAAATCATATTGTACGCATTCAAATCTTTTTGAGACAAAATTACCCCCATACTTTACCACTTCTTTGTTGAAGCAACGTGGCTTGACTCACTGCTTCATTACATTGACTTCAATTTTCAGCTTTGAGCTTGCCAAAGAAGTCAAGACAGCAAAACTCTACTGAGCCATGTTGGATTAGACAAGACGATCAAACTTGTTATCTCAAATGTAAAGTCATTAAGCCTGCTATTAAAACAACAAGGCAGAAGTCATTTGGTTTTGTGGTTTTGTATCTGAGATTCCTAATATGGCAGCTGAGGGAGCAGCAGGGATCCAGAAAGAGGATGGTAGGCTTCTCCCTCTTTCACTTCCAGAGAGGGGATCTTGCACTGAGGCTTTGAGGAAATACCTTGAGTTGACAGTTTGGCTAAGACCCCATTTTTCCCAGGTATGAACATGTGGTCTGCATCTGACTAATGACATCTGACTGAATCTCAATATGCAAATTAGGTGGGTAGAGCTGGCAGAGCTGTCAACAAACACAGTGAGTCGCAGGTCAAAGTGCATTCAGATCGACTTCAGCCCTGCGGGAAAAATGTGGCTTCCTCGTTCATTTGATTTATAATAGATGAGTGTAAGAAGCATGGTGCATGGTCAGTTGTGCTTCTGGAAAATGTATACACCTATCCGCAGGAGGTGAATCCAGGCAGTATAATAGTTTGAGGATGTTATCAGCTTTTATTTCAGTTCCATTTTGCTCAAATGGATTCCTCAAGCACAACTACTGTGACAGCTGGGGACTTGGAGAATCCTTTGTGACGATACAATGGGAGCACGAGTTGGTTGGGAGGTCTTGGAAGCCGTGAAAGTGACATTGTTGGTGCCAAAGATGGGAAGAAAAGTAAAGTTTGAAATGATAAGGTGCAAGACCTTGAACTGAACCTCGGAATACAGTATGTTCTTTACTCTGGTGGAAGCTTCCTGCTGCAGAATATGGTCGAAGCAGAACACTGTACTTTGGAGGTGTCAAGCTTGATGGAGAGATAATTGCCTAGTTTAGCTTTTGGCGCTTCTGTGGGTCTACATAGTGTCAGAGGGCGGTTGTGAAAGTCAGTCTTGCTGATGTGAGCTCTTCGGCTCATTGTACTAAATTGTGGCAGAGTTGAGATGAGCTCTAATTGGTCTGCACTTCCATGGTATGCACCAAGGAAGTGGCTTTACTCCATAATCTATGTAATTATAAAAAAACAAATTGTTGTCATAGTGCAGGCAAAATAGAAGACACTTGGTCAAAGGTTGCACTGGGACAGTACTGCTGTAACCAAAGAGTAAGGGCCATGAGCTGCCAGAGCTGCAAGATAAACTAGGACAGGGCCAAAGACGGACTGACAGAAGGAAACGATCAAGCATGTGGACATCCCACAGCCTATGAGCAAAAGATTCCAACTGCAATGGGAGCAAAACCAAAGTGGTCAGTTCTGCCCATGCTACAGTCCCTTCCAAAGTGCAATCCATGTGGTAAGTTCTACATGGTCCAGATTCAGTATGTATCCTGTAGACTCTACAATATGGTGCACAGTTGGAATGTGGATGGATGTTAGAAAAGGTGTCCTGATTACCATCATCATGTTCCTTGGGTCAAAAATGGACAGAGTTATGCTTCAAGGCTGGTAGCGTCTCACTGCTGTTCCTCTCAGTGGACACAAGACATTGAAATATCATTTAGGTATTATCATGGTACTGAATCTGGTTGGCTGTGAACCTTGCATGTCGCTCCCTAGGTGTCATCAGATTCCTAAGTACTTCCTCTATCCATGGATAGGCAAGACTCTTGTGAACATTTATGGCCAAACTCTAAAGCAATATTTGCACCTTCTTAACACAGCAGAATGTGAAAAGTGGTTTTCACTTTTAAACCTCTGGTAAGGTCAAATTCCTTTGACAAAACCAAGTAAAACTGGAAAAAGGAACACAAAAGTAAAGAAACACAAAATAAAACAAGCAATCTCTCTCACATACAATAATGCTGGAGTAGTTATATGTCGACATTTATTTGTGTCTGGGTTAATAAAACTGCACAAGGAAAGGGAAATTATGAGGCTTGGATGACTTGACAGTTTGATGTCAGAAAGATGGCAAGGTGGGATGTGGAAGACTTGTCAAACGTCACGCACAAACACACACACACGCACACACACACATGTACACACACACACACACACACACACACACACACACACACACACACACACACACACACACACACACACACACACACACACACACACACACACACTCACACACACAAATGCACACACAAAAAGGAAAAGGAGGACAGGGAGAAGGAACACATAGAAAGAAATATTTTAGAACATGCACCTCTATTTTACGGCCTTCTACCACGGTGCCGTGTAATTTCTCTCTGGCCCTGTCGGCGTCCACGCTATGCTCGAACGTTACGAACCCAAAACCCTGCATGCAGGACGGAAAGAGGCAAGAACAACATGCACATTATTTTTAACATATTATACTGAACAGTGAACAACGATTGCTTTAATAGGAACACAGTAGATGAACAATTTTCTACTTATACTTCAGTTTATAAAAACCAAAATCCTATAATATTACACAGATGTGGAAAAAAAGCAGATTCATTGATGAGAAATGGACCCTTTTTAAAGCACTGCCCAATGTCAAGCTTTCCATTCTGGCATGTACACACTCAGTTGCATTTTAGGGCTGTATACACATACATGCTTACATAAATGTGTTTGTGCTACACTTGGTGGGTGCAGGTTTTAGACAGGTAGGCAGAAAAAACGATGTTCACCAATAAGAATGAGATGACTGCTCTTGTCTAAAACTTTGCGAGTTGGCTGAAATCTTCGAGATGGGAACCGTCCTAATGGCTCTTAAATGTGCACCTACATACATGATTGCATACAATAAAATGAGAGCTAAACTTCATGTTCCAGGCAAAGAGCTTGGCTGGAGTTCTAGCAGCAGGACAGAGCTGCTAAAGTTATACTGTACTCTGATTTAGCAAGATCCAGGACCAGCTCCCAAGCAGTGGATGACCTGAAACAAAAAGTAATATATCTAGCTAATTATGTGGTCCTTGGGCTTAGAAATAATACGAAGTTACTGCTGCAGGTAGCAGAGCCCTGTGCACACTGCTGCCGTGTTCAGAAATCCAAAGCCTGCTGTTCTTTATTATTTGCTGAGCATTGATTGGCTTTTTGGGTGGAGGGTTTAGCTAATGGTTGTTTGAAGTCATGTAGAACATTAATTAACAAAAAGAAAATACTGTTTTTAATGTAAACAATAAAAAAAACTGCAGCATGACTTTTTATTCACAAGGGTTAGTTATTAGAGTTGAAGCCTTCCACTTTTTTCTCCAATTCATTACCTACACTGTCCTGATAAATTCAGGCCTCGAGGGTTAATAACATGCCTCAATAATAAATGTTTATAAAAATTGCATACAATGTAGTTAGACATAAATCATCTACTGCAGTGTCCCTGTATTGCCAGGTGACACATAGATTCCTCTGATGAAGTCAGTGAAATAATAATAATAATAATAATAATAATAATAATAATAATAATAATAATAATAATAATAATAATAATAATAATAATAATAATAATAATAATAACAATCATAATAATCATAACAATAATAATAATCATAATAATAATAGGAAATTAAATCTACCAAAATAATGATTTCTATATGTGATGGCATCAGCAACATGAAAAGAAAATACTAGAGCAATAACTGGAAGCAAAGCATATCATCCAAAACTGGTGAAAGTCATCTGTCGTGGTGCAGTCCTATTTTAAAATCTGCATTTAGCCATCTATGTGTATTTAGCCACATGTGGTGTTCTTGCTTTGCCCATTTAATAGAGGATGTTCCTGACTTGCAAACTTTTGGTGGAAACTTACACAATGGAGGATATTCAAATACACATGTTCTAACTTTTTTTCATGTTTTTTCCCCCAAAATTTAATTTGGGTTCGTTTTTGATAAGAAATAAGCCATTTAGATTTCAAATATGTTGTCTATTTCTCAAAATTATGCTGACATAACTGTTGTTGTTGCAATGTTCTGAGAAGTGAAGGCTTGCAAGTAGGACAAATCTGTTTGGTAACCTCAGAAGGTTGTCTTAAAGATGAAGCCTGGTGTACAATAATTTATATAATCACCCGAGCCTCACTGAGCTGATGATGTCAGCATGAATGCTCTTCAGACTTCAAATGAATAAATGTTTTGCGAAAAGCCTAATGCATGTGCTGATCCAGTAGAGACACTCTGCTGTGGCTCTTCTGTCTTGCCAAAAGTACAATGAATGTCATATCTAATACATAATATTAATTTAATCTCTGTATGTCCAGTATATACACAGGTCAATGACTAAACACAAAGAAGTCAAACCAGCTGTGCTTCTTATTCTAGAGTTAAAATGAAATCAAATAACACAAACAGAAACACAATGTACCTTAGAGCCTCGCTCGTTGAAGATGATTTCCACGTCTAAGATTTTGCCAAATTGCTGCAAAGAAACAAAGAAAGGAAACAGTTTTTAAATCTCTTTACATATTTTCTTTGTCAAACAACCTTTTTTTCTTTCTTGTATTTTGTTAACTGAAATGTGAAAAAATCAGCCTGAGCTGTCTAAGATTTCAGAAATGTCACGTATGTCAGATATTGTTGTACTCACGCCAAACATTTGCCTGAGGTCTGGGTCTCTAAACCTGAAGGGGATGTTGGAGACGTGAAGTCTCTTGGGTTGGGCCTTGCTGTCTGTGCTTTCAGATACACTCTGTGTCGGTGGCTGACTGTCCGTCTGGGCGGCATCATCTGTCTGCTGGAAAACACAGAGAAGGACACAAATGAAAGAATTCACTTTTAAAAGATCAGTGACATTGTGTATATGTTTACCATACTCTTAATCCTGGGAATGTAAAGGGCCCATGCACTAACCAAAAGATGACCCTGACCTTTTCCCCAGCACCAGGATCAGACCAAATTTAAACACAACAAATATCACAATTGAATGCTCATATTGTACAATGTGCTGTGCAGAGGATGAAACATCTTGATTCTTTATGTTATGTTCTGCAGATTGACACTAATGAACTTAAAAAGTACCTAAAGACTAAATCCAGTAAATGATGTGTACCGACTCTGTTTGTATGCTACTAAATTGTTTCCATGATAAATAACGATGGTGAGAAATGTAATCTCTGGATTATGTCCAGAAACAACATTTTTTTGAATGAATCAAGCACTACATTTCTGTAATGTGCCTGAGGTACAGGGGGATGAAGGACTGTCACACAATGGTCCTGGGTTTGCAACTAGACTCTAGTATCTGACTTGGATAAGTCACTATAAGTAGATGGTGTGTTGCAACTCAAACAAATATCCTGTCAGAGGACATTTTAGTGATTTGTTCAATATCAACATTTTTGAGACTTGCCAGGCACGTTTACTCACAGAGTTCATAAAAAAAGTAATTCAGTCTGCATTACGGCTCCCTCATAACATATTTGCTGCAGTAAATGAATTGTACGTAAACATCATTTCTGGCAGCTGACAGACTGGTTTCGGTTTTTAGTGTTCATCATAACAGGAAGTCTTTCTCTTTTTTCCAAAGGTGATCAAATATAATATACCTCAAATATTATGTGGAAACTCTATGACCATGCCTTGTACCCTAGATCAAACCATGTAACTCATTCTGAATTGCACACTCGCACATGCGTTTTTGAATATGTGAAGATGACGTGTTTGAGCTGTTAACTCGCTCTTTAATGTCAGGCTACTTTTCACATTAATAACTCCAGTTGTGAGGACACATTATCAGACCACAGGCTACAGATCCCCAGAGACCATGAATGAGAAAGAAGTTTTAAATGCTGCATGAGGCGGAAAGGAACGTGGAAAGAGTTAAAATATGCAAAACACACACAGACATAATAGATGCTCATGCACATACAGAGTACCAGCAGCAGTCCTTTGCTTGTCCTTTAGCTCTCAGTGTGAGTGAGATCAATGGCTGTTAAACACAAGAGAGGACTCTGCAGTCTCCTGTTACACTGCAAGTGTGTGCGTATGTGTGTGTGTGCTAGAAAAGCTGTTGGTGTCGGTGTGTCTCTCCGCTGGCTATAGAGCTAATTCATTTGAAGTCCTGTTCATAAATTAATACCCTCATATAGAGACAGCGGGAGAACATATTGGTTAGGCGATAACACAGTCCAATAAAAAACACCCACAACTGGCCTCAGAAAATACCAATTTAATTGAAGTGACACCTCTGACACAGTCAGAAAGGTGTTGGTCCAAAGAGGTGGTAATTATTATTTAATGCAGAGTGTGTGACAAAAAAAGTGATGTTATGGTTCCTGAGGATTCTAACATCATGATCCTACAAAAAAAGACAATGTTTCCTGTTCCTCCTTTCTCTTTCTTCTGCTCACAAACAGTCCCAGGCTCCAAGCCAGCTAAAAATACACCCTGTGTGCATGTGTGTGTGTGTGTGTGTGTGTGTGTGTGTGTGTGTGTTGGGGAGGGGGTGGGCGAGGGGGTTGTGTGAGCTTGAAAAGAAGCAGCATAAGGCCAGCAGACTGCAAGTCTTCCACGCAACGCCTAGGTATATACCGACACATATGGAAAGAAGTGTACACACACAGCAGCGACTGCCATCTGTGCAGAGCTCCTCGTTGGTGGCGACATCCGCCTACACTCGCGGTGGAGAAATACAACAAACAAACTGTGAGACAAAGCATCTCATCTCATCCCTTTTGGCACCAAAAACTGATATGTGAGGCCAGGCCAGGCTGAATGTAGAGCCGTTTCAGACATATTGCATATATTTAACAGAGATGATGGCTAAAATCAGGTTCTTAGAGAAGAGACAATAAAATGTAATCTGGTGGGAGAATGCTGCCAAAAGGCTGGCTGTTTAAACGCGTATTTAGAAAGTCATTCTCTCCTCTTGAACATGTTGTTCAGAAACAATAAAAGAAAGACAAATACAAAGATATTAAGATGTTGCACAGATATGACGTTTTGGAAAAACGCTGCAAATAGACATTCTCTTGTCAAATATACTGATATTTTTCATGATTCCAGCCGTACAAATCCAGGGGCGAAAAATGTGAAAGCACCCTGAGGGTGGTGCCAGAGTGAAGGGCATGCAATCATTCAAATCAAAAAGATTCATCACATCAGGAGCATGTTTTCAGCTAAATGAGACCTGCCCATTTCATAGATTTGTGTACAGTGAGAGCCTGCAATAACACTAACACCTCTGTCGGGGTGCGCCTGAAGCGACATTGTGGAACTTTTCTGCCATAAAATCATTTATTTATTTATTTAATATGTTGATGCCACACCAACATATAATCAAGTGAACGGTCTCTCTGTCATTCATACGCTTGTTTTTACACTATATAACTTTGTGCTCCAAGCACGATTACGCAATATTACACGTGAGGGTGTGCTTTAATGTCATTATTGGCAAGACAGTGATGAGCATCACATTTATTTTTAAGCTAGCCCCGTAACAGCTGATGATCCAATTTACCAAAAGACAAAATGTGTTGAACACAGATCGATGTAATAATTTCCAAAATGAACATGTTTTTATCAAATTAAATATTCCTCTTTCGTCCATATTAGTCCACCTTTTGTCTTTAAAAACTAGATTTTCTCTGAGATCACTGAACTGTTTGATCTCCAGCACACAAACGAGGTACAGACCTGTATTAACGAGGTGCACACCTGTATTAACAAAGGCAATCTAACAACTCCAAAACACACAGAACACAGAATATTCATTAAAGAAAGCTCATATTGTAAATTCAGATATGTTTCTTTATGAAAGTTGACTTGTTTGTGTTTCTGTTTTCAAGATGTGACAATGTGGAGATGGCGTGATATTTTTAGTGATGAGTCAGGTGTGATGTCATGCTGATTTGAGCATATTCTAAATGTCTGTTGTTGACCAATCAGATTTCTTGGTTGGACCTACATACCACCAACTATTTCGCTGATTTGGGTCAAATTAGATCACATTATATGAAAAAAATATGATGTCCTTCGGCTGCTCCACCTAAACTCCTGATGGACAGTAAAGTAAACTGCTTGTTTGTTAGCCTAGCTGCCTGGACTGTGAGCTCAGAGCACCAGGTGAGTGTTACTCCCAAATTCCAATGGGCACGGATGCAGCACGTTGAGTGAGCGCCTCAGTGATACGCGGTCATTCTAGTTTAATGTTTTAAACTCCATTTTATGATTCGCGACACATTGTCAGCTTTGGGCACGTTACTTACACAGCTGACTGCGGACAGACAGACATGCATAATGAGATTATGGCGAAACAAAACAGTTAAAAACTGAGCGAACTTTTTCGGGAGGATTTCAACACACATTCACCAGTGTATTTATCATATCCTCATTGCTTAATATCGCTGCAACTAGATTGCGGGCGGCCTGACTCATTGTCTTTCGCTTTTACAGACTGTTACACAAGATGGCTGCAGGCACTGACGCTAGGTCTGACGTCAGCGAAGTTTCAATCAATATATTCAGAGTTTCATTCAATATATTCAGAGTTTCATTCCATATATTCAGACTTCGTTCAATATATTCAAGGTTTCAATCAATATATTCAGAGTTTCATTCCATATATTCAGACTTCGTTCAATATATTCAAGGTTTCATTCAATATATTCAGTATATATATAATAGATATATATATATATCTCCTTCAGAGCATGAATCTGATCAAGAAAATTAACAACTGTACCCAAGGTCCACTGAATTCTCTTCAAAGTGGAGTACTGCAGTTGTAAAAAAGGGCAACCACACATTTTTCCAGGAGAATTTCAGCCTCAACAAAGAATGAAATCACTTTCTCATTACCTTTTTTTCTCACACTTGGTCAGCCATGTCACTTTTGTTTAAAAAAAAAGCCAATCCATTGTTCAGTATAGTCTGGGTGGAAATACATAATGCATTTTTCCATGTACATAAATAATGTGGGTTTGATTGCAAGTTTATAAAAATCAATTTTCTCTCTCTCTTACTTCCCCCTCGCTCTTTCACTGCGTACACTGTGGAGCTCTCAGCGAGGGGGGCTCACAGGAGGCTGGCATCGCTCTATAAACACTCCAGCCGGATGAGGTCATTCTTCCAGGATGTATACACAGCACACACACTCTCACACTCTGAGAGAGAAAGAGGCAGAGAGATGCTGACTTCCATCTCCGGCCCCAAAACATTACGTAAATTAGTCCATGTGCAGGTTTTTACAGTTTGTTAGATGCTTTTTTCTCTTCTCAAAACCCTTGCAGAGAGCATTGTTTTTATAATATTTAATCATTTTTCATCACAAAATACGCTCAGTGTGCAGCATTGTGTATGACTCTCGTTCATAAATATCTACAACACACTTTACAGATTTTTATTTTAGTTTTTATAATCAGGAACATTCATGTCTAAAACTGTTTCAGCTACTGTTGTAGAGTTCCTGAATCAATAAATCTCAGTTACAGGCTGATTGTAATTATACTGAACTCCACACAGAGAAGAAAGAGCTACAGAAATCCAGTTAAATCGATTGTAAACAGAAAGATTTGTAAAACAATAGAAATCCTAAAATTAGAACACAATAAGATACATCATTGCAATATTATTCCACTAATAAACAAGAAGATTAAATTATTGTTCTACCAGCTAATTTCACTAATTGTTTTGTATCCATTTTGCAGCATGTGTTTTATATTTGTGAAGTAAATCAAATGTTAATATCAAAAGTAAAGTGAAATAAAGTTAATTTACAGCAACATTCATTGTAAGAGTGCAATTACAAGAGCCATGATTCATGGCTATGACTCATGTTATTATCAATGTCTTAACAAGCTGAAGGGCTGAACAGCAGTCCAAGTCGAGACCTCCAGGATTGGGTATTTTGGGCTGTGAAGTAGCTTGTCCTGTCAATCTGTGAGGCCAACGCTAACACCAGCACGTCATCTATGTTAAAAGATATTAGATATTTAGATATTAAAACACCAATTATTTGAATGTCGTAACTATGTTTGAAATGTATTGGTCTGTTTTAATACTAACTGAATATAGATAATTTAATTTAACATAGAAATGTATTAACACAGCATTGATTAAAAAAAACAACAACTACAAATTGATATTGTTCACGTCACACTTTAAATTCCAGCTGTGAAATCCACAGCTAGAAAACTACAGTAACAGAATAATGTACTGTAAAGTTACTTGTCAACTGCTGCCAGTTAATTACTGTGAATTTGACAGTAACTGATATAACGGATACAGTACAGTGCATATTGTCCAGCATTTGTTTAACCATGCTGATCTTTAGCCTTGATTCCTTATTGTGATGGCTCGTCCTGTGATAGAAGATATCAAACTGAAAAACAGTGTTGTCCCACACGTTTCCACTAAGTATCTTGTACATAAAATCAACAATAGCTGCTGTCAGTAGTCTCTGTTACTGTTGGTGTCGTGGTATTTGGGGATATTTCAGTGCTGGAGTGAGCAGCTGAAGCATGCAGGAGTGAGAGAAACAGAGAAGAGAGACACAGCGTAGACGTGGCTGAAGAGAAGAAAGAAATGAAGCAGTGAAAGGGAGGTTTGACGATGTGGGGGAAGGAGTGCAGCAGACAGACTGACTAAGAGGGAGAGCTGATGAGACTTCCAGATGTACAGTACGCCGCCTCCTCTCTGCCAACACGCTCTCTTTCTCTTATTCTTTCTTCTGGTAGAATGACTTGAGGGTTGCAGCAAAGAATTCATCACACAAGACTCTCGTAAACAAGACCTGTGCTCATGATGAAGCAGATTATGAAAGTTTTGACAGATTAAGGGAGGGAGGGAAAATATATTTTTTTCTTTTACGCCAGTCATTTCCTGTTTTGTACAACAAAAAGGGTCGTGCACACCTACAGTAGTATGAATATAGATAGAAAACCGGCCTATTTTTACAGCTGAGTCGCTCATACGTACCACTTACATGCTGCTATCATGCCTGGCGTAGCCAGCGTCATCGATTATGGTGGAAGCACAGTGTTGCAGTGATGTGTTCAATGGAGAGTGGCTAAAATTCTGCAAGTACAGCAGGTCAAAGTTGAGGCAAGCAAAGATTTATAACAGACAGTTTAGGTGAGCATTATTCCCAAGGTACTCACCTTTCTCTATTAGGGATCACTTCCCAATTATTATTTACTCTATTAATATGTTAATTCAGTTTGATACTTTCACATTAATTGTCTGTAATGTCCCTAAACTTTGCTCTCTTACTGTCCAGTCACCGTAGTGCTGCTAAGAAGAGAGGTGTTAAAAATGTGGATATTTCAGTTCTAACCATGCGCCCACAGAAACGAAGAGTGGTGCAGAAGTGTCACTGCAGACTTTTTTTTTTTTTTCCTCTAGGCTACATAAAGTCTGCTTGCCTTCACCTGTTAGTGAATGCTGTGTGCAGCCTGGAAGAAATGCCTGCAGAATCTTCTCACGGCTGATAAAGTTTCCACCTCTGCTGCATGTGTTAAAGATATAAAGAAATGTTCCTCATCTCGTTAAAATGGAAAATGATTTGTCCTCTGAATTTGATACTATGGATACATGTTTCACTTCAAAAGTCTATGTGGAAAATGCTGCTAACATCCGTGTTTGTACCTATATGAAGCTTTTTTTGTATCTCTTTTAAGACATGACTTCTTTGAAATATTCACACAAGTCATCACCCTTTTCTTGCCAGGAGATTGCTGTTTGCGTTATACTGTAAACGAAATTATATATGTTTTATATTATAATGTTGTATATTCTTCTCATTAGGTGCAGACATACTAAATATTTGTCATGTGAAGTTTTGAAGTCAAGCCAAGAAAGAAAAAGAAAACGAAGCATTCTTTGCAGTGGTGAGGGAGCATTATTACTATGCAAAATAATACCCATCTTTATGACACTTAAGGCCAGTCGTGTCATAAATATGTATAGAGATGAACTGAGTTATATATCCAGAGAACAAATGACTAGCAGGAGTCTCATCTCCTGCACTCGTATATGCAGCAGTCTCATCGCCTGCACTCGTATATGCAGCATTAAAAATCATATGAATTCTATTAGAGGAGTAACTCAAAAATGGCACCCAGAGATCACTGGTGATTGTCTGTGGGGAGCTGGAGTATTACAGTGATAATCAGGTAACACTGTCGGATCTGTTTTCTAGTTGTGCAACACAAGTGAACAAATACATAATGTAGAGGGTAGTAAGGGCTTTGGAGTGGAGATCACCATCACCTGAATCTACCTCTGATTTATCTACAAGCAGCCGGCAGCCTGATTCATCTCATGACTTCTTTGTTCAACCTAACTTTTCTTACGTTCACTCTGTCACAAGCATTTTATGTAGGTATGCTTCTAGTGCACCATAAAATGGCTGCACTGAACAGAAGTTCAAGTGAGTTCAATCAACTTAGAGGTTCACCAACATCTCAGCCAACTGTACAAAGACACATTTCGGCATTCAGCACCATCAATGTATCTCTAAACTTATCTCCAAAGTCATCTTTAAGTTTGCTGACGACACGGCCATCCTGGACCTCTTCATGGACAACGAGGAGGAGGGGAAGACACTAAACTTGTCCTGGCACAAGCTGGTCTCTGTCAATATCAGTAAAACTAAAGAGACAATTGTGGACTTCAGGAGACAGCAAGGGGTGGACACCTGTGCCTGAAAGGGTCACAGTGGTCCATGGACACAAAGGAAGTTTAGCAGCTTGAAGTATAAAGACATGTATGGAATATTGACCTCACTTCATGCCTGTCAACATATATCACATTTAACATTGTATAGAGATGAACTGAGTTATATATCTTTCATCATTGTATGTTGGTTTTGAAACTCTTCAAGATTCAAGATTCAAGATTCAAGATGCTTTATTGTCAAGACTGCAAATGTACAAGACATACACAGAATTGAAATTGCGTTTCTCTCTGTCCGAACATATGTAAAATAAAATAACAGTAGTTAAAAACACTGTCTTAAAACTAAATACAACTGCAGAGCAATGGCTCCTTCAAGGTTGGACTTTTTTAAATAGAAAAGGATTAAAATGTTTAAAATTTCTCATGATGCCTTACTGTGGCTGTGCCGGTGACTGTCTGACTGCCGGAGTCTGATCCGCTCTGCTCGCTGTGGCTCTGTGAGGACTGGTACATGTTGAGTGGATGCTCAGTGACGGAGGCCTGGATCCCAGTGTAGTCCTGTGGTGCTGCTGGGTGCTGGTGTGGATGTGGGTGGGAGTGTGGATGTGGATGGGGGTGTGAAGCTGTGAAGTCAGCTGGAATGCCGTTCTGGGGAGGGGGGGCAAACTGGGCCGATTGGTAAGCCTGGGCCATGGATGGATCCGGGGGCGCCGGTGTGTCCTGGTTACCCTGTAATGACAGAAAGTTTGACTGTTAAATTCAGAGGAACATTTCAGCATTACATGACTGTAGATTTAGCTCACTTCCTGCATTCCCTTTTGTTTTTGTTGGCAACTGATATAAAATATCGACATTTAAACAGATTAAATTCTGTACTGACAGTCATGATCCCCACTAGCTGATTGACATTTTCATTCAGAAAGGTTTCAACAACTGTTGGATGCTTGTTTTAAAGTTTGATGATATGAAATGTTGGTTTACAACTACTTGACTGCAAAATCAGTATTCCTTTAGCATGCTAACATGCTAAACTGAGAACATGGTAAACATTAGAGTAGTGCAGAACAGTGTTAGTGTGGCCTGTGAAAGGTGATGTTAGGCATCGTAGTGCTTAACACTAGAGGTAAAATATCTGTCGTACTGGATAGATTGCAATGGAATTCAGTAAGAATGTTGTTGCTCTCCAAAGGATATTCTTCTTCCACCATCAGGCAATTTCCAACTAACCACAATTTGTTTGATGACATCATACTGGACATCCATGAGGTTTGCTGTGGATATTAAGGGCTCCCAGAGGGTGTATACTTTTGCTTTTGTTGGCCCCTGAGTGATGGCAAAAGAAACATCACAATCCAATAATGTCATGGAACTTACTGAGGACATTCATGCTGCCCAGAGGGTGAACTTTTTTTTAATTGTGTGTATATTCCTGCAGTTTTCACAACTAGAGAAACTAGAAAAAACTAGAAGTTATCTGACTGTTTTTCATTGCAGCCAGAAATGTTGGATTAAAAACACTGAAGGCTTTTAGGGACTGCTCGCGGATCTCCAGTCATTAATCTTGTTTAACTCACACTAAATCAAAGTACGACAAAGATGACTGGCAGTCAAGGGTTGTTTTTAGCAGACACATCAACCATCCGGAATATTTACTAAAAGTTATTTTCAGCTTTGAAATGTTTGTTCGTTGTAACTCTCAATAATCTTGTTGTATTTAATGTCAATTATCGGCGTAGATTTGATTAGTATTAGTATATTGTATTATTCTTCAAAGTCCTCTATTGACTGCACTCTACTCCACTGCATCACTGCCAGCACACACACACACACACACACATGCACAGTAGTCGCCACGTGTTGCATGTAATAAGTACTAATTTATCCATCATTGAGAGAGCAGTGTTATCTATTTCATTATAGAGGGAACTCTACCACAAACACACACACACACACACACACACACACACAGACACACACATTAATAAACTCATACAGAGGAAAATCAGCATGGCGAAAAAAACAAGGAGACACGCCATGTGGATCATATGAGTTGATTTAGGGAGGCAATTATGATGATATATTGTTTGAGCCTTTAAAATGTTGCTAACACTAGGTTTCAAAACCAAAATGTAAAGCAGTTGTTTAGAACAGAGCATATCTGGCAGCTCTCACACTGTGATCTGCTCTCAGCCAGGTGAAAATTACATATGGACAGTTCCACCACATTCTGAAAGGTTATCTAACTCTGCCTGCTCCCGCCTCAGAAAAATAAAAAAATAAGTTAAGCTCATACAGCAGCATCACACCCCTTCACCTGGGACAGGTCATGTTTGTTGAGAAGTCCAGCAGCTCACAGACCTGTGATCAGATGTCTTTAACCACATTCAGACGGCAGAATAATACTGCTGGCTGCAACAATGCTTTTCCTCTTCACAACATGCAGTATGGAGTTAAAAGTCCGCACTAGAGGAATGAATTTACCAAACATACTGACATACATTCAGGGAAATGAAGCCAAGAGGTCCTGTGTTGCAGTAATGCCATATTTCTAGTAAGAGGATGTAACCAGAACTTAACAATCAGCATCAAAGATAATGAGTTGTGACCAAACACAAGCACAAACTACAGTCTAAAATACCTCAGCAATGACTGCTCAGCTCAAAAAAAAAAAAAAAAGAAAGTGTCAGTGCTCTAAAAATGTGGTTTCAGTTGGCTGTAACTGCAAAAAACAAACAAAAAAAAAACACGGTGGAAACACTGAAGGAAAAAAAGTGAACGTGCCCCAAACACTGAACAGTGTGTAAAAAAGTGTGTATGTGAGAGAGGTTACTCCTGTGGGACATTTTTAGAGAGGGAGGGGGAGGAGAGAGCGAGAGAGCAGATAGAGAGAGATAGAGAGAGAGAGAGAGAGAGAGAGAAGAGGAGCGATAGATTGTTAGGAGGTTAGATATGAGCCAGAGATGAGGTGGGTTGTCAGATTCGGTCTATCTCTATTCTCCTCTCTAGCTTCTGTTCTATAGACTCGCTATATCTCTCGTCATCAGATCTCTCTCTCTCGCTATCTTTTCCGCCATCTAAAAAAAGAGAGAGAGGCTGAGCGAGAGACAGAGAGAGAAAAAGGGATGCAGACAGTCAGTCTTGGCTAAATGCTCTGCTGTGTAATGAGAACCACATTTAGAAGGCTGAAATATGCTTTACGTGGCAGAGCAGTACACACACACACACATACACACACACACACACACACACACACACACACACACACACACACACACACACACACACACACACACACACACAGCCAACTGAAGGAATACAATTAAAATTCTGAATAAGTGCAGAGAGAGAGAGAGATAGAGAGAGAGGAGGAGGAATGTATGCTCTGTATGCTTCCCTGCATGTTACTCGACCTGAACAATCTCACTCTTTCTCAAAAGACAATTCATTTCAGACAGTTCCACATTTTGAACACAAATCTGAGGAGAATCCAATCTGCTCAGATTTGTGTTTAAAATGTGGAACACTCCTCCTCTCTGACTGATCATTTATCTCACTTGCGAGGACCCCATAAAACCTTATATTGACTTGACTTCCATAACAGATGGTACTAGACGTTTGTACTACGCACTGCATTCATTCTTAAAGCCACCACTCAGTGGAACACTTCACCAGATGATAGAAAGAGTTGTGGGTCTCTCTGTACCCTCAATGGGAAACTACAGTTTAATACAACTTGGGTTTTCTGTTTATATCTCTGGCTACCTAGTGTCTGGCCAAACACTAGATGATCAGACACAAACACACCAACCAATAGTTATCAATTACCCCTCATTGCAAACTGTGTGCACACAACTACAGTAAGAACAGAGGGTCAGAGCTGGAGCAGGAAGTGAGTCTGTGAACTGTGATGTATGTTTACAACGGGCATAGATATTTGTAGCGTTTGTCTTTGTTGCCAAACCATCAGATCACCTGATGGCTCGTGTTTCTTTCTCCGTCTGACCTATTTTAAGTGATGTCACCGAGCTCCCAGATCTCAATTGTAAGGGCCAAAACAAATCGATAAAGAAGCAGACTTCATCATAACAGTGGAACCGAATCCACGTGTGAATACTAGGAGGTATCCTTCCACCGGGGTTCAACAGCGACTCTCTTTGAAGGAAATCCACACAGGGGATTTCTTATTAACATGACTGTAATGGTGAACAATGCCCACTTGATCTGTTGGACTTCTGAAGGCTCACAGACGAAGTCCTGACGTCACCTCTGTTCTGTTAGTCTCTGTTCCACCAGCTTCTGTAACTTGCTGCTAACTCTGAATCAGCATTTCTTTCATCGCTTCTTCAGAATACGTGAAGCGTGTTCCTGGTGTTCATTTTTGAAGACAAATCAGCTCCGCAGTTTAGCAACGGTTACCTTCCAAGCACAGACAAAACTACAGCTCCCATAAGCAGCACATGTTTTTTTTCTCATTCATAACCTTCTTTTCTTTACTTCTGATCTCTGCTGTCTAAAACGTCTATTTTCACAACGCTTGGAACATTCACACACCAACGTCACAACCATCAGGAGTGGGGATGTGGGGTCCAGTGTCTTGCTTCAACTGGACTGGAAGAGCTGGGAATTGAACCGACAACCCTTCGATTACTAAATGACCTGAGTTACCGAAAACCCTTAAAAAATGACAGCAGAATTTTTCTGGATTTTGAGGTTCCACTTTTACTTTGGAAAAAAGTTCCTTGACCAATAAATTTTTTTTCTGTGTCCGTTTAACACATTGTGTGTTAACCTGTAATCCTGCAGTTAAATCCATCAGCATAAACCCCATGATTCTAGTTTGTTAACTGTCAACGATCTCAAAAGAGAAGAAGACTATTATTGTAATAACTGTCTGAGGCACTCAATGTTTCACATGTTCTCACACTACAGATTCACATGCAGAAAGACAACACACACACACTATGAAATTTAAAATGTCAGCATTTATGTGTGAGATTATTCAGTTTGTGTTGTGTTCCTGTTAAGTTCATGAACTCCACCAGCAGTCTTTAAATGAAAGAAATGAACCTATTTATTAATATTATACATCTTTCTTTACAAATACAGTAATGATTATGAACTCTCTAGTTCTTCCTCCTTCCTTCACATCCTTTACTCTCTTTTTGTTTTTATTCCTGCTAACCACACACAACAAACCTTTTTTGCAGCTTGCAGGTTTCTCACTTCCATTTCCAAAAGAACTGCAGCCTCCCTCCCTCCCTCCCTCCCTCCCTCTCTCTCTCTCTCTCTCTCTCTCTCTCTCTCTCTCTAATGCGTAAATTCATCGACTCTTGCTAGCTGCTACCATAGATGTGGGTGAAAGAATGAAGCAGAAAAAATAGATGCACACACACACACACACACACACACACACGTAAATAGAGCATGCAGTCCTGCAAACCCACATATATTACGTACAGTATATATATATATATATATATATATATATATATATATATATATATATATATATATATATATATATATATATATATATATATATATATATATATATATATATATATATATGCACACACACACACACACTCAGAAGTACCCACACAGCCTACAAAAGGAGCATGCAGCATGCTGCCTTCTGCAGTCACAGCACAAACAGTGTGGAGTGAGAGAGTGAGAGAGTAAGTGTAGAAGTGACAATGAGGGAAGAGAGAGAGAGGGAGAGAGAGAGAGAGAGAGAGAGAGAGAGAGAGAGAGAGAGAGAGAGAGAGAGAGAGAGAGAGAGAGAGAGAGAGAGAGAGAGAGAGAGATGGAGAAATAACAGTGTATATTCTATAAGTACCTGCTCTACCATCTTGTCTCAGCCTTCCTCCATGCACATCCAGCTGCGCTATAAAGTCCAGCCCGCCAGTGTCTGCCTACAGCTAGCATCAATTATGGATGGCTTTGTGTGTGTATGGGTGTGTGTAGTGGGGGAATGAACAGACAGAAGAGGAGGAGGAGGAGGAAGACGAGGAGGAGGAGGAGGAGGAGGAGGAGGAGGAGGTGCCACTGTGAATGAAAGCAGCATTCCCCCAAAAATGTTTTCACCATTCTCTTCTCTTTCCTCTTTTGCAATCCTTCTCTTTTCTTTTATTTGTACTGTTCCTCCTCTTTCCTTCATATATTCATGTGGACACCTCCTGTCTTGTCCACATACATTTGCGTACATTTGTCTTGGTCTATTGATCTGTTTTTCCTGTTTTAGTTCCAGTAAAGGGAAATCTTAATGCAACAACATAAATTGATATTTTAGACAGTTTGTGTTTGTGCCTTTCCTGTTTCAATGTGACATAACCCAAGTGCTAACTCTCATGCTGCGAAGTGAAGCCAAGTGTCAAACACTGCAGTGTCTTAAATGGCCACTTGGGGCTAGCTTCGAAACAACTCAGTGACCATAAGCCATCCATCCATTTCCCATAACTGCTCATTGGCTGTACCCAAGCTCATCCAACATCTTTTGACCTGGTCTGTAAGGCACAGCATATCACTGTCAGGATGATTCAAATAAAGAGCTTGTGATGAAATTGAACAACACCATGACTCAAGCAAATCCTGACAAATTGCTCTGAGGTCACATCTGGTTTACTGTAACACTTGACTTTTAATTGCATTGTTTAGCAACAATATGCTGCTCTGTCTGTGTATTTCTACAAGAAGGTATAACTGCAATCAGTTTGATTTTGTGTTTTGATTTGCTTTTCATATAACATTTAAAAAAGTAGCAGTAATATTTGATTTGAACAGATAAATAATAATAAAAAAATAAAACAAAGTCCTGCAGCCAGGTCCCACAGTCTCATGGATCCTCTTAAAGGAAGAGTGTCAGCTGCTGAAGCAGCTTGTCAGCAGATGTGATTGGTCATAGATTTCAAATGAAGTGTTGCACTATTACATATGATTGCAGTCAATGATCAGTAATCAATTATCTCAAAATCGTTATTGACTTTAAAGAACTGAAGTGTAACATTGTTCACGCAGACACAGCCTTTGCCCTTGGAACAGGCAGCTCAGGTTTATGTTGATATTATTCACAACTGACTTAAATACAATAAGTATACATTCCTCAGTTTTCAATAGCTATCATCCACATTTTCAACCAATGTCACTGACGTTTCAGACACATCTTTTTGTGCAGCCAATAAATCGTGACCATAAAATATTTACTTTTGGGAAACAATTAAACAAACAACCCAACATTAGAACACAGTAATAAGGCAAAGATGAGTTAAAGAACTACTCATCCTATAAGTCATACCTGTGAATTATCACACTTCCAACCTAATAATAGCGGCATGCTTCTTCTTTTATTTAACTTCTGTAGACATTTATAATTGTAGTTTGTAATGTCATGCTGACTTTTGACTTTTAGGAACCATTTCAATTTAAGAACGTCAGTTTTATCCAAAATGAATCAACAAAAAGAACTTTCCTGTTCTCATCATATAAACTAACAACTCACAATGATTATCATTTTAGTGGCTGCTTCCTCCTCCCTCTCATAGTGTGCCAGCTTCTCTCTTTGTGAAATACTGGATACATCTGTCGCCGGCTCTCTGTGGTTCTGCGGCTTTCATAGGAAAGCCCATCAGTCAACAATGAACCAGGCAAAAGGCGCACACACATACACACATGCACACACTCACACACAATGTATCATCTACAGATCAATAGTTTGCTAAGCGGCCATGGCCTTCTGACTGTTTGATTGCCCAGACACACACACAGAGACAGGCAGTGTGTGAGGAAGGAGAAGCTGGATGACAGGATGTGGAAGGGTGAGTTCTGGCCAGATGTGTAAGTGTGTGTGTGTGTGTGTGTCTGTGTGTCCTGGTCATGTAGTTGACAGATGGTTTGGGGCAATGTGAGGCAGGGTGTGACCAAAGCAACACCACTGAGGCAGGAGAAACACACAGACACACACACACATAGACACACACGCACAGCATTGCCGGGCTGGCTGGCAGTCCTGCTCAGCCACTCGAGACCAGACATTCATTCAGTTGTTCGTTCGTTCATTCATTGCGACAAAACTTCATCTCAGTCATGAGTCAGCCAGCCTCACACTATCAGTCAGAACATATTTATTTATTACTGTGTATTGTATTTAGGGCTGCATCTAACGATTATTTTTGTATCGATTAATCTAGAGATTATTTTTTCGATTAGTCAATTAATCTAACGAATGATTTTTAATTACTTGATTATTGACAATGAATTTACCCAAATAAAAAGCAAAAGCATGTCTTCTTAATATTTCAAGATTTTATTCAAACACATCTCTTGAAAAACAAAACCTTTGTTTCAAAAGTAACAAGATGAAATGCATGCACCAAAAATATGCACCAAAAAATAGCTGCCTTCACGACACACACTCTTTATAGCACTTGTCATATTTTGTATGAATTTTTAATATATTTCATAATGTACATATGAGCATTGAAGCAGTGCAGGATCATACTTGGCTTATGAGACACACTTTTTTAAATCAAATTGTTACCATTCTTCATATTTTATAAATAAACGTTTAATCCATTTACAGTAACACCCACGTCTTATTTTGAAAACCGGAAGTGTCCACACGCTGCAGTAAGCTAGCGCTGACTTTCCCGGTTTTCTCAAAGTGTTTGCCATAAAGTCGGCAATAAGGGCGCACTTGAAAATATTGGAGCAGGTGACGTGACCACGCGAAAACGAGAGACGGCTGGCGTGACCGCAGCTGTTTTTCTTCGGAACCAAGTCGTCCGTCTCCATCTCCAATTAACTCGCTTCGGCTCTACACTTCACTTCTCTCCTTACTTGATACAGAAAGTACGCAATGCGCGCAGGGGATCTTTTCGGGTGGGTGGGGCAGTGTGCTGCGTGCTGTGAGCAGCAGGAGTGAGTGACAGGCGACACTCCGGAGAACTGAATGCAGACGGCTTAAAGATTTATATAACAAGTACTCGATGGTCGCGAAATAGTCATTTTATACATCTCACGTAGAACAAGCCGAGATATACCGAGCATATACTCCCGCTGCCATGCGACCGCGACGCATCTGTGCACGTTTTACAAGTCGAAGTATTTACGTAATGACGTAATCGATGACGTCGACGAATCGCTCCACCCCTAATTGTATTCATTATGAACTTAGTATCCATATTTATCTTGGTCCAACAAACCCGCAGTTAAAAATTGTTTTTCAGGGTTACACATCTGGACTCCTGGTGGTGATTCTTTTGGATACTTGCACTTCAAGTAGCATATTTTTGCAGAGTAGACGTCACTGTAATGACTAAATCACAGGCAGGGTGCTGTGTTTTTAAAGATAACTGTTAGATAAAGACAGATTTATTCAAATGTGTCTGATTTTAGTGATCTGATGCTAACTACCTGTTTGTACTTGTCTGTTTGTGTACTTCATGATGACAGTCAGAGCTCAGAAACTGACTGCTAACCAGCTTGTCCAAGAGAATGACTTCCTATTATTAGAACACAAATATTACTATTCGCTTCTGCAGTCTGAAAATTTACTAGTTATGGGAAAAAAAGTGAAATAGTATCTCTAAGATGGATTTTATTTTGACCAATAAAAAGAACTTTGTTGTGTATCAGCTTTGCTTTCTGGAAAAACATTGAACTGAAATGTATTTAAAAAAACACCATGGATTAATGTGCTATAGTGGTACTTTTTAACACTGACTGATGAGCGTTAAAGTCATCATTTCATTCATTTACATTAGGTCAGGAGCACTGCTTGCTGAAGTGTCAGCCACCAGTTTGACAAACCTTAAAGGAAACCGTCAATTAGAAACTAAAGTTTTGTTAAAAAGTTGGTGTATGGATACAAACAAAATGTGACAAAGCTTATTGGAAACAACTTGACGTATATGAAGCATGTGACTTGAACATGATTTTTTTTTAAAAGTATATTGCAACTTGTATGCACTTATGCACGCACAATAGGTGTTTTCATCAGGATGGGGGGTGGTTAATTCAGAGCTTAGCACACCTATGGAGTGTACCTTTCAACACCATGGAGGCCATCGAGGCAGCATGTTCTTGGCTGGGTACTTTATGATTGAGCAGACTTGCAGAGCTCTTTAGAGGGCAGACTCGTGTTGTCTGTGTTTTATATGGGGTTGGGTAATAATGACAGAACATAACAAATCTACGTGAACGGTGAAGTACAATCCATTCTAATTATTGTTTTATTTGTGGTAAAAAACTGTGACCTTAATCTCAGACAAAATGGGACATCTGGTCATAGATAAATAATAATTACAGACCTGTGTGGGGCAATGAGGAGACTGTAACTTCTTCAAATTAATGCCATAATATTAAACACCACATTTCACCCATCCGATTCCCCATTTCTGGAATTTCTGTTCAAATTTGTGCTGAATTTTGATGGAAACTAAGGCTAAACTAAACTATGGCTAAGAATTACACAATCAATGTGATAACATTTATGGAATCGCCATTGAGTGTATACCACTGCAGGTATTTAATTTGATTGTCAGGTTATTTGAAGTGTAGTTTTTTATACGTAGTGTATTACATACCATTGATGGTGCTTGGCATGCCCCCAAGTTGGAGAAGCAGTATATTTTTAGCCACCTAGAAATAGACCTAAACTACAAAAACTTAATTTTACTTCTCTGCCCTACCACTTTGTTCCAAGTCCAAGCTAGTAATAATAACCACCAAAATCACACAATAATACAAACTAAGTAAATGATCACTCGCTTTTCAGCTGGCTAAAATACATTTTGTTGCTGCCTTTGGGTGTGCCTTCTGTCTTATGACTATGGATAAGTAGTTCATACAAGCCCACTTAATAAATAATCCAAACTATCCTTTAAGTCCTGGTGATGTGGCGACACCTGTGGTTACTGGTGGTAATGGTGGTTATGTATCGACCAAAGCAAATTAGTGATTCTACAGTATTTAGTGTTGTTAGTGTTACTATTGTCCATATGCATTACTTGAAAGTAATGTTACATAAAATAGTTACAAAACATATTGCTTGGCTATAAAATGTGGCCATTTGCTATTGCTATTCTGCAAGGTGATTTATCAGGATAGTTCACAGTTTTGTGTGCGAGATACAAATACTTCTCTCCCATTAACAACAGCCAACAGATGGGTCTATATTACCAAGCCATCATCTGTGTTTTCACAACCACTCACTCGCTCTCAGCTCGCTGTATGTGCCAGTGTAATGGCTTTCAGTTACTACAAAGTGCAAACATTGATCCTGACAACAGAACAACATCTGTGGGCTTGTTAGGCAAATGAACAAGTGTTAAACATCAAAAAAGAGAAGCTGCTCTAACAGTGACAGATGCCAGTCCTCCAAAGTTACAAAGCTACACACACACACACACACACACACACACACACACACACACACACACACACACACACACACACACATACACGCACACACGCCACACGCACACACATGGACAAAGCAATATGTGCCAGTTGAGAAATACACACATTATTTCTGTGACACACCTCACATTAACACACTCATAAAGCATTAATTATAGCCTGCAGTTCTTGTAGAAAACATGACTGGATTAATAAAGAGTTCGACTGTGGCAGCTGACATTTCAAGAGGGGTTCTGGTTAATGGTAACTTTAGTTCAAATGTCATTTCATTTATAACGTGGAACAAGGAAAGACTTTGCCGTGCATTATATTGCTGTGAATAATTGTCCAACATTCTGATTGGTCAACCAGGTCAAAACAACTTCAGCAATGTAAAAGTAATTTTAAATAATGGAAAAATGGAACGTGTTCTTAGAAAATATGGAAAATTACAGGGGGAAGATATATTAATCATATATACAGAGAGAGAGTATATAGACTATTTGGAAGAGACAGGCTCTTACTTTGAAATCCCATTGTTTAATCAGATAACAACACTTGTCATTGCATCGAAATCAACCTACTGCATCATTTAGCTGAATCAAACTAAATCAAAATGATAATTTGATACATGGTAGAACTTTCCTTACAACCTCAGTTTTATGTTTTTAAAAAAATAATTAATCTTGGGATGGCTTCATTAAAACTTAACTCTAAGACCTTCCTGAAACCATTCTGTTATTTTTACACAATTGCTGTATTTAATAAAATTGGACTTTATTGGAAATCTCCACTGCGTTCCACTTCTTCTAAGTTACTTGAAGTTGACTGATTAAATTGGACTGAATCAAATTCTCATCAGAGGTTCATCAGACAGATTTGAGAAAGAGTCAAACAGCCCTTTTCATATACTCATAAGCATATAACATGGAGCTTCCCATAGCATGAACCTAAGGATCCTTTTAGGGTTGAGAGTATGGAATCTGGCTGGTCTTTCACTGTGTTTTACCGACCATATAATATTCTATAAATCATATCTGACTCCAAAACCCCAGACTGGGACTGGTGGAAACAAAAGCAGAACCAGAGACAATGGCTGCAGCTTCAGTTACGGGTTGTTAACAAGAGGCAAGTGACTTTGATGTAGGAGAGCGCTGTTTGCTTCTGGTCTACTCCAGTACCATCTATGTTGTGGCTTTTCACTGGACTAGGTCCTAATCTTAAGCACCTAACCAAAGCATAACCACAGCAGTGACCAGTCAGATTTAGAATGAAATTTTAATGGTCATTTTAACATTTTAAGATGTCCCCTACAACACATTTCATTGTTTGGTTTGGATATTTTACCTTTGCTAGCTCTGACTAACAGCTGCAGCTGTCTGTACAGTCCACACAGCTCTTAGAAAATAAACATAAACTTGCTGGGAGGCCAGACTCGCGAGATCACTGAATCACCATGTCACAAGAGAAACAGTCTTGCCAGGCTTGTGTCTGAGCCACAGTGATTCAGACCAATCAGAGTCCCACGACGAACTACTGGCAGCTACACCATGAGCTACAGACGTGGTTCAGCACCAGCACTGCCAAGACAGGTGACATACAATTTGGGTTTTTATAATGTAAATGACAGCTTGAATAAAAACTACAAGCTTTTCATCTGTCTTGAATATGTGGTTTTAATGTTAGAAGATGCTAAAATAAAACACAAAAGATTTGGAGAAAAGAGTGGAGCCCATTACAACTGCACAGCAGAGGGGGTGGAACACACTTCATGATATATTGTCCTGGAGTCAAGTAATGACTGCATAACTATGTTTAATGTTGGACAGGTGAAGGCTGTGGCTTGACATCATCATCTGAAACTATCTTTGCAGTTAACTGGAAATTATGGAACATTTTTGGTTTGTTTGCATTACTTCAACAAATACAGTTCAACAATTCAGCAGTGTGATTTGAAAAAAAAGGCTTCACCTTCAGATGCCGTGACAGCAGTGAAAAAAGTCAAAGTCAGAGTCAACTTTATTTGACTTTGATTTTGATAAATTCATCATACTGTCTCCCTTTTGATGCACTTATGAATATGAATCAAACAGTTGTTGAACGAGAACAAAAACGTGCAGAATTGTGACCTCTCTGGCAACTCAAGTGAGCACATAGAGCTTCTATGTATCATACTGTGTAAACTACAACCACCACCGTCATACACATGCCCACATGTAAATAAAGGTAGTACTTATTTAGTACTTAATAGACTGTCATGGCTCCTGTGGCCATCCATTTTTTTTATGCTCGGTGCATACATACTGCTAGCATCAGTACACTGACAGGACAGTGTGCTTTAATAGTGCTCCTGTATGATTTTGACTACATTATATGGTTTGTTGTTCTATGATTAAAGGTGATAAACAGATGGTTCATCAAGTTACCCTCAAAATCAATCCATTCATCCATGCATGTGCCGTGGTCACCTCAGTGATACGCGGCCGTTCTAGTCAATGTTCCGAATGCCGCGATCAGGACAGAGCACCTCAAGCTGACAGGAAGCCAGACACAGAAACAGCATAGGGAATCCAGTGGATTTTCAAAATAAAATACCCCATACAAACTGCCAGTTGTAAATAACAGACAAAAGCAAAACTAATTACGTAGCATATTTACACATGTAGAAGCATATTTAGAAGCACATAAAGCAGGAAAATTACCAAATCAGAGCAAGTAAACAAAGTCGCGGGCTAACCGCTTCTGAATCACTCACAGTGGGGTTTGAAGTCACGTGGAGAACGGACCAAAACATGGCAGAATGCACGGCTGGTTTCAGGGTTACCTAACATTTTTTTTAGCATTTTTGAAGCTATCTCTGTCCTTTTCCAACCAGTTTCTAACAATGACTTCCCAGATGGTCTTCTGTAACAAACCATCTGGTACAGTCAGGTTAGAATAAACATAGAGAATGTTACACCACTTCCTGCTTTAGTTCTGAATGTAGGCCTGTGTGGTCTGTCTCAAATGTGAGCTCTGGTTCAGGGTTCATTCCCACAGTGCAGTATTAGTAATAGGCCTATTCTGAACAAGTCAGTCAATATTGTCCACTCCACGGTAGACATGTTTTTCTGCGATACCTCAGGAAGTAGATGAAGTTTTTCTCAGTCTGTTCAGAATGTGTGGGCATGTTTTCAAGGTTCATTTCACCCATTTAAAATTTGATTTCTGACAGAGAGTCCTGTCATAAACTGTGTTGTGACCTTGGCTGACTGCAACAACTGCCATGCAGATGAGCCCAAACACGCCCACACACACACATAGACACACACACACACACACATAGACACACACACACACACACACACACACACACACGTTGCACAATAGAATCTATGGGTTGTGCTATGTGTTTGAGAGGGCATTTTGTTGGGGTTATTTGAGGGTTTTCACCCACCAAGTACTTCATCTACTCACTAATTCATTCTCTAGTCACACAGTCCCTACTGGGGACATCACACTGTCACTCTGCATGAGAGTGAGTGAGTGTGTGTTGTATGTCATTAAAGTCCAAGCGAAATCACAGTTTGTCATTTTTTATTGCAGTCAAACTCATGTCAAAGTCATTTAATTTATTGTTATTATTTTTCTATCATTGAGAGGAAGATTCATTAAAAATTCTCCTTTAACCTCCAGTCGTCAGTGTGGGCGTTCCTCTGTGTGCTTGATTGACAGCTCAGCTGGCAGGGGCATGTCAACAAACTTGCACTGCTAAGTGTAACTTAGCCATTGGTAGACAATGTTTTGTTCACAGTACTCTATAAAAATAAGGATCACAGTGTTTAGCATCTGAACTGACATTTGCAGGTACATTTTAGAGTCGTTTATAATGCAACAGCTGACCAGCAAATTAACTAACAAGCCTGCGAACTGGCATTAGTGGTACAGCTCGTATAACAAGGCGGGATCGACTGCAGACCTCTTGTCTGGAGTCTGGGAGTCTGCAGACCAATGGGACTCTGTGCATTGGCCTCCAGACTTTGTGGTCGGGTTGGTTCCCAGGGCTGAGGTGGGCCAGACACTTCCTTTAATACCACATGAATATAAAAGCGTAGACTGTTGACTGCACAATGAAACAGGCAGAAAAAAAAAGTTTCACCTTCATTTTTCAGAACACTTTGCACCACTGAACAGAGAGCAAAACAACATGGTGGAAGGACAGCTCATTAAGTGAATGATGATCACAAGGAACCATTAACAAAGGGTAAGACGAGCATGAGCCAACAGCTGCAAACTCTCTGCACCCAAACACATGGCGTTTATTAACGCAGCTCATTTAAAATAAATAATTAAAAACTGTGAAATTGTGCTCTAAACATTTGGATGTTTGTGAACTGAACTTTGGCTTCATGTGAACTTGCACAACACTGACTGTTATGGTGTGGAGCTCTAAATCTGTTATCATGTAATACACTTTTACATAATGTGCATGAATATGGAGCAAGTAAACCTACTGTACAAATATACCATCCACCCCCAACACACACATTGGTACAACAGATACATGTAAACATCCATTAGCGTATACACGCACACACACACACACACACACACACACACACACACACACACACACACACACACACACACACACACACACACACACACACACACAACAAAACAGGTCCTCCAAGGACACATGAAACATTTTCTTCCTACAACGTTTCCAAGGCAACATGGAGATGAGCTTCCAGTCGCTTTGCTCAAAAGCATTATGGCCAACGCTTTAAACCGATCCAAAACCCAATTCTTCTGTGTGTGTGTGTGTGTGTGTGTGTGTGTGTGTGCGTGTGTGTGTGTGTGTGTGTGTGTGTGCGTGCGTGCGTGTGCGTGTGTGTCTGTGGGTGAGAGAGAGCAGCAGAATAAAAATAGACAAATCCAAACACCATGAGAGACGCAGTTGAGCAGAAGGAATTGCTGCAGATATTTTAACATGGATTCCTGGAATCTTCTAAACAATCTGGGGGCTTTGGGGGAATTCTACAAAATAGGCTCATTTACAGGAACTCAGTTGAATGTATTTATGCTTTATGTGTTTATCACAGCGGTGCAGTGGTTAGCACTGTCACCTCACAGCAAGAAGGTTCCTGATTTGAACCTCGG